>JASFAX010003430.1:0-42484 GCA_030737875.1 Allium sativum | reverse complement strand
ATCGAATCGATACTCGCCATTCAAGCCGCTACCACAAAAGCCGCTCTAAGCACAACTTGTTCCTCGCTGACTCGAACGAATCGTGAGTCAGAAACAGAGCTCCCCGCTTCAAATTCAAGACAACAGGATTCCACCCTGAGAGTTGCACGTCACACCAATCCAAACTATGAAAGGGGCAAAGCACCTGTGCACGATTACTCTGGTGATGCAATCGCGGAGCGGGAAGACAATCCTACTATCATCAGGACGTCCCTGCCGAAAGGATGCCCAAATTCCTTATCCCCGGTCCATAAAGACACATCTAGATCGAGGGTCGATAGTCAAAAAGGTGGTCAACCCATGGATCCAACCAACGAACGAAAGTACATCTTGGGAATGGCGCAAGCAATTGTGGAGGAAAGCCTAAAGAGGAAGGATGACAAGAGAGAATGAGAATCCTTCCTAGCTAAGATCCCACTTACCAAGAGGATTAAGAAAATTGTATACCAACAAAGATTCGAGCCTCCATCATTGCAGCCCTACGATGGGACAAGCGACCCTAATGTATTTCTATGTAAATATGACCAGTACATGAATGGAGCATGTGCTATTGACGAAATCAAATGCTTATATTTCCCAACTTATCTAGAAGGAGTGGCTAATCTTTGGTTCACTAAGCTGCCATCAAAGTCTGTGGATGATTTCAGGACCTTGGATAGGCTATTCAATGAGAAGTTCAGATCCCAGGCGTTCGAAACTCAGGATGCTACAGAGCTAAGCGGACTACGACAAAGACCAGGAGAGCCCATCAAAGCTTTTCTCACTCGCTTTGATATGGCATTGGCTAAAGTCAAGAATCTCGAACCCGGCCTGATCTTAATTGCTCTTAAAGGGAGCACATGTAAGAAAACCAAGTTAGGACGATGGATCAAGAAGAAGAAACAAAGTACACTCGAACGGTTACTTAGCAAAGCCAAAAAATATGCAAGTACTAAAGGAAGAAATGCACAGGCAGAAAAGAATGGAAAGGTGCAAAGCAACTCGGATAACCAAAAAAGGAGCAACTAAGAAGAAGGCGGTCAAGCAAGAAAGAAGCTATGCTTTTTCAAGAACTCCGAATTCACTCCCTTTAACGATTCCATGGGAAACATCTTTATGGCAACTAAAGGCACCGAGAGATATCCGGTTTTGAAACAAAGACACGTCAAAAGTGCTGCCATGAAGTCAGGATTTTTTTCTTTCAGTTTCTCAAACAGCCAGGACACGATACCGATGAATGCAGGCACTTAAAGTCAGTAATCGAGGAGTTGATCAGGAAGGATCAGTTGCAACAGTATTTACAAAACCATAAGAATTATCCCGACTCTTATCAAACAAGGGGCAGTACACCTTAAAAAGGAAAGGGCTCAAACCAATCCAAGGAGGACGCTCATCACAGGGACCAACTACTAATATCTCAATAATGGAGCATTAAACTAAAGCTCTCATTACTTTACCTTGTCCCCCTGATTTTATCTTGTTGTTTAAACTTTTTTTTAACTTGCTTTATCATTCACTATGTCCGTATTAAGCAATGGTTTACTTACAAAAAACTGTGTGCATCAGAAATTAATTATGTGCCTACTTAAATAACATACTTATTGGTCCATGCTAAAAGGAGAATAATCTCTTGGAATGTAGGTATAGCAAAAGCAATCTGCCATACACGGCGTGCTATAACAAAAAATCCCAGGGCACACACTAAACGAAGCAGTTTGGGAATCGCAAACATCAAGCAAAATCAAACGGGAGAAATAGACTCACCGCCTCAAAGGGAACAAGCTGTTCTGAGACAAACAACAAGACGATGGAATGCATCTCTCGTTATGGAGTATGCTGAATGCTTGGCAAACACTCATTCAAAGGATTGCCACCAGACCTCATTGAAAATACAGGAATATCATCAAATCTGTCCCTCGGATAAAATTGCTAATCCCAAAGAAGTGTTCTCTCGGGTATAGGACATGAATTCCTTAAAACCGGAGTTAAATTCGGCGGCAAGGATTGATGTCCATCTCCTAGGAGCCAATACTGAAGAGGAAGCAACTGAAAAAAATGTCCCACGGAAAGAGTCCCACAGTTAAAATTGCTAAGCCCACCGAAGAAGCACCTTCTTTGGTGACCTTCCTAGGTGCTGGATACAAGTTTTCCAGCTTGAGAAAAAAAACTCAATGAGGTAAACCAATGTCTGTGTCCTAAGGTAAGGCAAAAAGTCGGAAAAACCGACATGTCCCGAAACGGAGAAAATTGCCAATCATGGGGGACGCCTTGTTAGGTGAAGGGCACGAAGTTTATCTCTTTGAGTCAAGGCTCAATGAGATAAATTAGTGTCCGCTCCTCGGGATGAAGCATAAAATGGGGAAGGATTAAACATGCTGGAAATACCAGTGCAAAAACAGAAACCCGAACGAAAGGAGGTGGCCATTCTTATTCTTCGTTGTTAACCAAGTCAAACAAAGCCAATGATGGATTACAACAGCAGAAATCCTAGCCGAAAGGGGGTATCATAAATCCTAGCCGTAAGGGGGTATCCATTCTAGAACCTATTTGAATAACTAAAATAATCAAATAGGGCCTGAAATGGATCGAAAATCTTTAATCCAAGACCTCCCCGTGGGCACGTATTCAAAACCAGCCTCCGAAGGGCTCGGATTACCAGTCAGTCAGGCGCGGGGTTGAATACAAATAAATAAAAGATACCAAACGCGCTTATAATAATATAACTGCGTAACAGCCTTCGATAAGCGAGAAACCTAAAAGGATAACTAAATCCTAGCCATAATAATAACAATAGAAAATCGGGCGCAACCGAACGGTTAATAAAGCGCCCGGACGAATGTGTAAATCAGAAAACAAAGGTGCAACGTGCGACCCACCCGCACGTAAACAAACCTTAAAAGTCACAAATTAAAGTGTACGAGAATAAGCAAGGCTGGCTCCCGCATATACAAGCCACACTTAAAATACTATTAAAATCAAAACCAAAGTAACTGAACAGGTGAAGCATAGGCAGGCCACAATACTTAGATGAGGTAAGAAATGATCCTCTCCCTAGACTCCACGGCCTCGACAAGTTTGTGCCTATCTTCTTCCAAAGCATGAAGTCGCTCAAGATTCTCTCTATTTGACTGCTGAAGATCTTCGACCAAGGAGTGCCAGCCGCCCATTTTCTCCACAATATAGTCTCTGACTGTTGTGATGAGGCCTTCGACCAGATCCAGACGTGATTCCAACTGATTGAATTCGGCCAATATGCTGTCCTTTGTGGCATCCATCTTTCTTGCGATAATCCATCTGTCAAATGGGTCTATGTACACACCAGAACACGAGCTAGTTGGACACTGAGCCACAAAGTCCTCAGCGAGTTCAGGATGGCAAGGGTTGGGAACAGGAAGAGGCTTCGGTACGGCTGCTGGATCTAACGTGATGGATGAAGAGACCATGTGACTAACAGTAGTCTGAATATCTGATTCAGAGAGTCCATTTAGCCAACAAAGACTGTGAGTACCATTCGCACTCGAGATCTCCTTACCTCGGGGGGTCTTTTTGCTACCATCCCTCCTCGCCGACTTCTTCCCAAGCTTCTTAGACATGAGAAATTCCATCCTCGGGCGACCTGCTTCAAAAAGGATCAGTATGGACACAAATAACAACCATGGAAAGGGGAACAACCTAGTCAGGTTCAAGCATAGGCAAAAATATTTCAACTGAAGAAGCCTGGGGCATTTCACCAAGAAATTTATGAACAAATACCAAACATCAATATTCTAAGGAAACCACTGGATGGTTCATGTTCTTCAAAGATAACTACAGAAACGGTATCCGCACTGTACAAAAATCTTACCCAGAAAAATCATGGCATCTCGGAGAAGATCGCTCGAGATAGACAGATGCTACTATAAATAAAAGGCAAAGTGATGGAATGAGAAAGCCAAAACCTTTCGAAGGAAAATCAAGGCAGAAATGTCAAACACAAAATTACCTGATTAAACTCTCGAGGGAGCGCCGCTGCGACTGAAGAATTTTTCAAAATATATAAAAGTGAAATGAAGCAAGTTGAAGGTAAATAAGGAAGACTAAAAGGTTCTCGCCACGTCAGCTTAGTGCCTGACTACACAAAAGTGTCTCATCAAGTCCCAGCTGACATCCCAAAATTTAGCTATTCTCACAATAATCAAAAAGATACATCGGGCCTCTCGCTCACAGGAAAAGGCAATACCAACCAGCGATGATGAAATAATCTTAATATTAGGCACGACCAAGCCCTCAACAAGTCAGGACAAACCCACCAACCAATGTGCGATCAAATATGTCGAAGTCAGTAATTCCTTACTAAAAAGAAATCACGGACTTCGAGCGCCAAGTGTTAATCCCTAAAAAATCCATACGCACATTGAATGGAGAGTATCAGGGCCGGTCGTGCGAAATGTTATCCGAAGCACTTAAATGGCTCAAACGGGTGGAGTGCAACTGCACAAAACAAGATCCAAATGTCAAACCCAAGGCAAGTCAGGTCCGCCATCATGACCAAAGATGATGGCACGAAATGATGATAAGGAATGCGACTCAATAAAGGAAAGGATCGAATGTCCCGCGAAATCATTTCGCCCAACAGGAACGCTCGATCTAACATCAAAGTTCGGTCGCGCATATCAGGACAGAAATCTAGGTCGCATGTATATCTGAACAACTGCTCATAGATGACAACACCTATCGCTCGATACTCAGATCAGAAGCCACAGATCGGTCATACACCAGTCTTTGGAAAAAGCGCATGTACATCTTAGAGTCGCAGCCTCAGTCGGTCATAATACTGTCACTCGCTCACCAAATCAAACATAATCGCGTTAAGGAGTTATGGCCGACTTGTTCCTTCGTTTCGCCATCAAGCAAGTCGCCCATTCAACATAAGCGGGAGCGACCTCATAACATAGCCGTAAAGTCTAACAGTGCCATACAAAGGCAGCAAGAAGACGAGTGCCCTTGGACAAAGAAGGACGGTCGCGCAAGGAACAAAGGAGAATCAACTCCAGACCCACATTCCGCTCCTACAAAATCTCCCAAAGCGCTTACAGGACGCTCGCTTACATGGACCCGCTCAGCCATTCAAGATACTCGTTCCAACGAGCCATCCGCACATGATAATTGGATACAGCCACGGACAAATGGCTACAACTAGCCAGTGGCATGGTTGTAATTAACAGAATGAACGATCCACGGCCTGGATAAACAGATTCCAGATCATTTACCAAGGGAAGTTCACCTATAAATACACAATGGCTACCAACATAGAAGGGGGACGGCTAAAAAACCACGAAGTGCTATGGAATTTCATCCTCAACCACAGATTCGGCCATGGCGTCAAGTACAATCTTACGATGAAGGAAAACGAAGACATCCTTCTTCTCAATCATTCATCCATCCTTCTTCTCCTCAAATTCTATTACTCTCTTGTATAATTCCTTAGATTGAAATATATAAACGAGGGTATATCAAGTGAATATAGAGATGTATGAAAAAGAGAAAGTTGATGTACTTTGTAATTCTCATTATAAGACAGGAAATCACTTTCATAGTGGACGTAGGCCTCGTTAACGGCTAAACCACTCTAAATCTCGTCTCAACTTTACTTTTCTCGCATTTTTCACTTTTTATTGCTGATTAAACACGATTCCATTTATTTCTTACCAAATTGGTGAAGTACAGTTTAGTACCTTGGGTGTTTAGACCATTTTTGGTGTAAACATAATGGAAAAAGCTATTCTTACCATCGGGATCTGTAAGAGAACAGAATCATCATGGTTGCACAAGAAATAATCATCATACAAGAGAATATGTCAAAGATACATTTTAAACAAAAGAAAGTGAACAATATATATGTATATGACCATTCTTTCAACTCATTTGAGGTTGAAAATGAATCCCAGTGCGTTGCCATGAAAGCATGTTATTAGTCCATGGGTACGATATGTCAAAAAAAACGATGATACCCTTGTTGATTTAAGTGGTACGCCCTCTAATAATCCATGGTCATGAACGGATACATGATCAGACATGCTGATGGTGAATTGTTTCAGATCATTCATTGACTCCAATTTGAATTGTAATTTCATGGTTTCCTTCTTCGGTATATGTTTGTTTCATTTGATTGTCCAGTAGAAAAAGGCATTTTGTAATGTCATGGTAAAACAAGAAGCACAAAAATCGATTGTAAGCTATTTGATAGGGTGAAATCTTTAGGTTAATCCACTCATGGATTAACTTACAAAATAGTTGTGGATTAACTTATTAAAACCGTGGATTAGAATAAAAATTACCCATTTTATATTTTAAGGAAATTTATTAAAGTTACCCAAATAAAAAACATCAGATTTAACTTTAAAAACAGTCACTATGACAAAAATTAAATTGAAAGAATCAATATCTCATCATATGTATAGATAAACAATTACACATATGAAAAAATCAAATATAATCAATATGCAAGCTACATGAACTAAAAATGAAATTGATGCAATCCAGAAAAGAAAAAGCATTCAAAATTTAATAATGCTGATGAACTCAAAATAAAATATAGTTAAGTTTGATACATCAACAAATACATTTTACACTAATGTCAACCAAAATGTTACATAATAACCCAAAAAAGAAATGACAGTTATGATTGACATAAATCAACTATTAGAAAAAATAGAATTAAAAAAGAATAAAATGCTAAGAATTTGGTAGTCATAATAAAATTATAGTAGTTCTTAACCAAAGGCTAGATTCCAAATGAAGTTACTATCATAAACTTATAGCAGCATGATTAGGTGACCCATGCAGAAAACTTGATGGTAGATGCTTGTTATTATGGTGTACTAGAGGTTGGAAAATATGTGTTTTAACTGGATTTTCTGGAATTTAAAGGCTACAGGAAACCTGCATTTTGTAGCTGTAACATTCATGTACAACGAAATGCATCGACTTAAATTACTTATAGGTCTAATTCCATTTAGGGTGACCAATACTGGAATTTGAAATTATAGCAGTTCCATTGGTAACTTCTTCCTTGAGCATCGCATAATTAAATAGAAAGGTTTACATTGAAATGCATTGACAAATGCTTACTTCAACCATACAGGCACTAATGCAGCAATCAAATAAATGTATTCATCCATGACCAAAACAAAAATAGGATACTTCCATTTCTTCGATGCATCCATGAAAAATAGATGTAGGAACAAAAAATAAATGTACTCATAAATAAAGATGGGAAGCAATTCAACATGTCAAGCTAGCTAATATAGTATTAAACATAGGTTTCTGAAATTTGTAAAATAATACTGATACAAAAAAAACTACTGTTTTATAATAGTAAATTGAGTAAATGTACTCGATGGTATGGGTTTGATAGTAATGACATTGTTAAAAACTCAGATATTGTATGCCAGAGAAATTAAGTCAAAGTGATGTTTAAAAGACCGGAAGCACAGAACAATAAATTGCTGCAAGTGCAAACTATATAGTACCTATAGTATAATGGAAAAATGAATCAAACTTAGTGTTTTTACCTCTATTTGCTAGGGCAATCAGTGGTGGGGAGAAATAAATGTGAATAGCCCAGGTTGGAAACCCAACGATTAACAACACTCTGTTCACCTTCTCTAAGAGGTTCTTGACTCCATAGGCGCCACATTTAAATTTAGGGTTAGCCAAAGAAATCCGCTAGCTGTTAAGGCCTGAGGTTGGAAATAGACAACCACGATCAATGGTGGTCTATTCGCCTAGTCATGAGTGGTATGATTCCTCTTTATAGCACAGTGTGTTTTTATTTATTTGAAGAAAAAGTAAAAAATTAGTCATTCAATCACTGATACCAAAAGAAAAAAGACGTAAAGAGGAACACACTTCATCATACCATACAATCCTCAACAACCAAATATTAATGACAACCTAATATCAAATCTGCATATATAATAACAAACCAGACGTGCAAAATCAGAAATTTCATCAAACCTATGAGGCTTCAGCACCACTTGCTTGTTATAATTAGTCAACAACCTAAGTATAACATTATCAGAAACACCATTTTCTTCAAGAATTTTAATCTTTGGTAGGAAATTCTTATCAAGATTCGACACATGCAATGCGCTTGAAATTTTTATGGTAGATATTACATTTTCATCAGTGTGTGAAACAGCTTTCAATTTTTTGTAGTTTGGAAGAAGTGTGTTCTCCAAGCTGAATTGGAGCAAACTGGGAACGCAAGTGATGAGGAATACCAATGCACGGCCTGAGAAACCAATCTTTTCAAAAAATTCAAATTTGGGCATTAAAGTTTTGTCTGGATCACTTACAAGGAGTTCTGGAACACGGGTTACAACCTTTTTGATGTCGGATTTTGAAAAAATAGAGCACTTGAAAAGGGATAGAACTAAATGAGGTATTGTTGTTCTTTTGAAATGAACTTTTTGTGAAATAGCAAGGGCGGACTCTTGAGAAAGACCACATGAAGTTTGTAGGAAATGAAGCGTAAGAGATGCTGATGGGTTTGTTGGAGTAGAACAATATGATTTCATGAAGTGGTTAGTTAAGGAAAAATTCAGACGGAAGACGAACATTTTCTGCCTCAATGGTATTGAGAATTTCACCAAACAGCAAGCGTGCGTTTATTTTCCATAAGCAAACATATCAACTTCTGCATGGTAAAAATACCGATGAAATATTGAACAAAGCAGCGCAAAAAACAGCTGACGAACGGTTACTCAATTAACAACACCTGCGCAAAATAAGGGTCGGATTCCAAAGAACTTTTTTTCGCCTACTTCCACGAGCAACTTTTCTCAAGCTCTAAATTTGATCAAATACGAACAAATGAATAACCAGATTAAGGATTCTACAAGCTGATCTTCAATCGGCTACAGAAATTGGGTTTTGTCAGTTGCGAAAAACAAAATTCATCAGATCTAAAAATTTGATAACCAGATTCGTGAAAACCTTATCAAACCAATCTTTCCCCTTGATAAAACTATAAATCATAGAGCACCTTATAAACAAGCGTCTGTAAGCTAGATCTCCACTGAAAACAGTCTTTCAATTGATAACTTCAGATCAAATCGGCTTTTAGTTTCTCAAATCCGATTCAAAATCGGCTTTTTCGGAGTTAAAAAATGCGAATTTGTGAATAATTCATGATAAAATAGGTTTTTTTTTGAGGTCTCACCAATAATAAATTAGTTGATTAAATGGAAACGGTGAGAAAAGAGGACGAATTCTCGCGTTGATTTGGATTACGGAGGAAGAATGGAGAAGACAGAGAGAAGGAAACGCGAAACTTAGGCTGCATTTGGTTTTCAATTTTGAGTTTTCATGGTTGTTTTCAATTTCTCATTTTGAATATTTTCGCTATTTTTCAAAATGCGTTTGGTTATCCTTTTTTCGAAAACAACTTTTCAAAACTAAAAATTGAAAAATGTGTTTGGTTTGAAATAAAGTTTTCAAATTTTGAAAATTTGAGTTTTCATTTTGGCAATTCAAACAAATTTTACGTTTAAAGTATAATACGTAATGTATAATATGACACAAAATATAGATATAATTGATGACACAATAAATATTCGCCATCCGATCACTCTATAAATTTCACTCTTTCATATAAAGACAAAACGATTCAACAACCTAGATCACTTTTGTCACTAATTATATCTGATTTTATGTTCAAATAGTCGCCTCCGGTAATATAGATTATTCTTTTTTCATGTTTTCATGCAAAACATGAATGCCTTCTAATTTCATATAAACACAATAAATAGTCTTTGTCTAGAAAACGGGAAATTTGCAATATGAGCGTGTTTTTGCATGCGAAACATTTCATGACAGACAGATAGATGCCCATTTAAAATCTCAAGCATAAATCCTTTTCCCTTAAGATATGATGTCCTAAGAGGTCTTCTATAAACAACACTTCCTCGGTCCCCATCATCATCTTCAGTCTCCACGTGCACATGCACTCCTTTGAATAAGAAATTTTCTTTTAATTGGTGTTCTTCATCTGAAGTAGGAGGTTGCTGAGTAGAATCGTTTCTCAGTCCACCTGTGGTGGTTGTATTTATACATTTATTCAAATGTATTAATACATGTTATATGTGTCCAAAAAATGTATTAATGCATTCAATACATTAATAAAAATGTATTAATACATTCAAATTCAATACATTAATAAAAATGTATTAATACATTCAATACATGAAAATGTATTAATGCATTCAATACATAAAAATGTATTAATACAAGTAATTACATGAGGTCTTTGTATATTGTTAAGAACATGAACATAAGCAATAGAAAATAAAGGCACAGAGAGATTATACATAAAATTAGCAAGTCAAAATTTATTAAGGAAAACTGAATGGTCAACATGTTTTACTCCTTGGGGTTCAGCTTTTATCAACTCCATGCACTGATAAAATAGACTAAAATGTAAATAGGACCATCTCCTGTTAATGTTGCCTCCACTGTATCAATATTTAAACATGCTTACAGTTACACCCTTACTTGAGCTAAGCTAAGAACTACATTAAGGACGACCAACAAAGTCCAGCGAAGGTAAAAGCCATCGACAGTCCAGCGAAGGATCATCCGTCCACTGCATTGTACTCATGTTGAACACCTGCCAGCGCTTGAACTCATAAATGTAGTTTCCATTAAAGCCAGCATCAGAGGCTGATAACATACACGAGCCACCATAACAATTTAAAATCACATGATCACCAATGCCACCTTCTACTACAAACTATCCATGTCCACCTACATTAAAACGTTTTCAATTTATGCCTAAAGAATAAATAAAATATTATCGAAACAATGATGGAAATTTTTTTCAAACCAAGGGCTGCTTTTCCGATCAAAAAGCAAAGTTATCTAACATTAAAAGGATTTTTGTTGTTTGAAAGAAAAAAAAAATGAAAATTCAGTTTAACAGAGTAACTATTTATGATTTAAAAGAAGTAATGGTAAATGTACATTTTCAATTTAACTTCAAGAAGGGCAAAAGAAAGTTAACATTCAATGAACATCAAGATGAAAAATAACAAATACAGTATGTTATAAATTAAAATTTGAACACTCAGAGGCACCGGTCCTAGGCCAAGGCAATTTCATCTCTGAACTATATGCGATAGATGTGAATGAGCTTGACAAACGTCCCAACCTCAAATGCAAACAACTTAAAGTTTGCGTAATCAGCAACATTTTCATCTATTCCTACTTCTTCATTGAATAACTTCTCTTTCTATTAACAAAATTCCTCATCTTTCTATTAACAAGGCCATAACATATTAAAAACTATTAAAAATATGTATTGTTTTGTAGGTTTACAGGTGCATTTGCTAAAGTAATTAGAGGGAAAAAGTGCCAAATATTTCATTCTGCAAACAACCGACAAATACATAACCTTATCCCCGTGAAAAGGGACTCTTCTCTACATCAAAGCTACAAATATCAATTCGCATATACAGGAGCCAGTATGCATTAATGCACTTTACAAAGATACTATATCATTAATTAACATTAACTTACAAAATTTTCAATTAAGTGCAAAACTTAGGAAAATGCTATTATACAAAAAACAGCAACCATTAAAGCTTCATTTCGACTATTGAAAGACTCCAAGAATAATATGTCATAATCGCTCTTAAACATATAAGGATCTCAAGAATAACTAGAAATACAGAAGTTGTTTTCATGAAGTATTTTTCAATTAAGTGCAAGACATTTTCCCCTCTAATCAAATGTATAAAAAAAAAATTGGCCTTATTTCCGCATAACTAGAAAGAATAATTTGTCTGACCCTACGGTTTAATTAGCACGACGTCCTCATTAAATGTATATAAAAAATATATATACTACTCATAAATGATACCGAAATCAGATTCAACTTCTTATATGCAAATTAATCAAAAACCAGTACTTCTCCCTGAATATGATATTTGAAAATTGAAAAACATAATAGTATGAGGTAACAAGCAAATAAATTAGATGATACGATAATTAACATTGTAATGGAAACCTTCATGGTGCTATCTAAAATTCAAAGAGCTCAAGTATACAAACATGTTCTACGCTTACTATCATGAACGAATTTTATAGTCAAAATTATGTTTGCCAACCTCTTTAAGCCTCATTCTTAGTAATTCTTAATAATATCAAATTCATTACTCTTATGACTGTCAATAAAGCCACATGCCTTCTCCATCGTACAATGTTGTTAATAGATTCATACATTTGTCTTACACCGCCATCATCATTTAATACCATGAAGTGCTTCAAAATCCGCCTATGGATTTACACCAAAATTCTGGGTTACTATGAATCTGATATGGAAGATGTGGTGCTCAAATCCTTTCCCCTAATCAAATGTATATAAAAAAATTATCCTACTCATAAATGCATGACATGCTCATTAAATGAGCAGCTCCTACAATTATGTTTCAATTTTTGAATAATATCCTAAATACACTCACTTTATTTTGGGTAACACATCAATAATCACTGGTTGAATTTATGTCAGTGCATTACCAAAGAAACTTCGGTTGAGTATGCCAGGTCCCTATTTAGCATAATCTTCCTAATTTTAGACAAACAAACTCTGGAAAACGCATGGTAAAAGCATATTAAAAGAATCAATATCGAGCATATTTAAATCCAAAGCAAAGCAAGTACTTGAAAAAACACGAAACATAAAGAGACTGATAGAAATTACCTTATAACAGTTGAAACAGAAGTAGCTCGAGTCAAAAGTAAAACCCTAACCCATGCAGCCACTGTTTAAAGAAAAAAAGCTTGATGAACTAGTTCAATTTTATCGACGGAGGTATGGAAAAAGAAAAATTTGCGATTTTACCTGAGTTTTTCCAAGATCGACGAAAATCGGAGAAGAAGAATAGAGCGATCAGAAAATGATAAAGGGTTATTTAACGCGTTCGCGTTATTTTGGGCTTTGGTTTTTCAATTTTTCATGTGGGCCTGAAAACAGGGAAAACAAGAAAAAACTGTTTTCTGTTTTCTTTGTTGGGCCTATTTTGAAAAATGCTAATTTTTGAAAATGAATTTTTGAAAATAGTAAAAGGAACATGTTTTCAGTGTTTTTCAAAATTAAAAACTGAAAATGAACCGTAAATGGCAAACCAAAAGCACCCTTAGATTTTACAGTCGAAATTCATTGGCATAAACAAATTGATTTAGCCATCTTGCAGTAGTGAAACCTCCCTAAAAGTCGGTTTAACATAGACAAATTGATTTAGCCTCTCTTACAGTAGTGAAACCTCCCTAACAATCGGTTTGATTAGCCCCTCTTACAATAGGGAAACCTCTCTAACGGTCGGTTTGACTAGTGATTATCAAACCGACCGTTAGAGAGGTTTGCCTACCGTGAATGAAAATAAATTTAGTCTAAAGCAAAAATTATCTGCCTATTTTTTTAATTGGTTTGTTCTATGTTCTGCTTCTACATTCTTCTCCTCCAATTACTCCATCTTCTCCGAACTCTCCAATCACCACGTTATTCAACTTCATATTCTAACAAATTGCCCATAAATCTCGTCTTCCATTCTCCAGTCTTCGAATCTATTCCCAAATTTCTTCATCTAATAAACCTAGAAATCACCTCCAATAGGCGAACAGTGAATAATGACATTTGCATCTACACAAAACAAATTGCCTCGACAGAAAATTGCCTCGATGATTTTCCTATCAAGTGTAATTGCATTCATGTATATACAATTTAGAAATCAACTATCGTGATGTTGGTTCATGGTTCCTTTTTTTTTATCCTTTAGATTTGAAGTTTTCCATGATTCGGTTATGCACAAAAAATGTTTTTTTTTTTGTTTTCTTTCTTTAAATAAAACTGCAATATATCTTCATGATAAAAAAATTCTGATTTAGTAAAATATTAAAATCTTAGTCATTCTAAAAAATTGTTTGTTTTTAACTTTGAAAACCCATGCCCTACCGTTTTAGCTACACTCCTTCATGTACGTTTTTTGTGTGCGTTGTGCTTCAGAGAGTGTGTTATTATTTTAATTTAAGTTTAAAACTTCATGCTAGGATTTTTTTAAATTTATTTGTTGGTCCAGTTAGAGCTTCTACTGCATTGAAGTTTGATAAGTATGTTAACTTTGATAAAATGTAAAATCATAAAATATGCTTAGGGTGACTAAAAAGTTAAATACGAAGTAATGAACAAATTTTTTTAGTCTTACAAAAATTTGTAACAAATTAATATTGTTCGTTTATGTTATTTTTCATTTGACGATAAACTATTAGATTCCTAATTGTTGTTGGATATCCAAGTTTAAAAATTGTTAGAACATGTAATGATCTCCCAAAACTGAGTTATCATGTTATTTTCTTTTGCTAATGTAACATGTTCATCTCAGAAATATCATCACTAACATGCAATTTAGCAGTCTCAAAATCATTTTTAACTTTAATATAATTGATTACTTTATTACCTTATCTATACCTAAAATAAGAGATAGTTTTAGATCTTTACGATTAGTTTTAGAGGTTTAAATGGAATTGGTCAAAGCATGCACTCATATTCATGTTAAGAGATAGTTTTAACTTTAATATAATTGATTACTTTATTACCTTATCTATACCTAAAATAAGAGATAGTTTTAGATCTTTACGATTAGTTTTAGAGTCCGCAGCAGTACCCCAGCGGTTAAGGACTTGCACCATGGTAATAGTGGTACGGGTTCGAAACCCAGAATGGCATGCTAAGAGCTTACCATGTGCATAAGCTAAGATCATCCACCTATGCAGTGCTCGCGGACCGGGCTAGGTGCACTAGGGAGGATTTTACGACTCCGGTCGGTTTTCCTCGCGAACAAATTCAAAAATATTCATGTTATATTAGTCGATCATATAAATTTTAAATCACATATACTTTTATGTAGTAGTAGAATCTTAATGTAAATTTTAGATTTGAATTTCCTGTTTTTAATTGATTATAACTGTTTATTATTAAGCACCTTTTTTTGCTTACTGAAATTGTGAATACTTATTGAGTCAATATTTATTTTAACAAGAATAAAAATCTTCCTTGATTATGAATTGGACATGGATGAACACCATGTAGAAGAAGTTTTGAAGATTGAGGATGGAGATGAATGTAAGTATGGTTTCTTTATGCCTTACGGTTATATTTTCAAAAATGAGGTGAGATACATCAATTATTTCATTCTGTCTATATTACATATACTAGGCTAGCTACATCTTTTATTTTCAAAATATGTTTAATGGTGACCAAAACTTATGTAAACGGAAATCATATATTATTATGAAGTAAATATGCATAACACTTCAAAAATTGCTGGGTTTTTTTTTGTTGAAATGTTACTTGTGCAATAATTAATCATTAAAATTTAAATAGGTTTAATTCATTTTCTGAACTTGGCAATTAATTTGATGGTTAATATCATTATTTCTGATCTTGGCGATTGCATGCAACGAGGGTCTGCTTATGGATATGCTTGTCGATCTTCATCCTGGCTTTAAGGTTGGTTGCTTTTCTTTTGTCTTATATTTATCTTAGCTTCTCGTCATGCATTCTCTTTGAAAGTTGGGTTATGTTCTGTCATTCTTTAGTTGTTTTGATGTTCTAAGTATCTTGTTTCGTGTTACTATGGCTTCGGGATGCCTTGTTTCAACAACTTTTGTTTTTTTAGTACCTGTTATATGGGTTTTAGTGTGTTGAATTTTGTGTTTCTTTTTGGGAGTTTTCATCCCATACTAATGTTCTCATGTTTTTCTCTCCGTTATCTAGAAGAAAAAAAGAGAGAAAAAGATATGTATATTAGTGTTCATTTGTCCTTGAATTGATCTTATACGGCTTTTCAGAAATTGGGAATTCCTCCAAATAATGCTGAACTATAGTTATCGTCACTTTTGATTTTTTGGTCCCAATTCAATAATTCTAGACATCCTGCAAAGCTGGGAATTTACAACTTTTTTTTGAAGTGTTTCGCTAAATTTTAATGCTAGCTTAGTCAATAACAGGGATTTGTAAAATTGAACTAAGCACCGTTTTTTAAAGTTTCGTGGAGCTATATTGATTTGATCATGATTTCTTATTCTCTTATCCTTTTTCGGCGATTTTAGACAAATTGGAAAGCAAAAAAATCTCAACTGTTTTATTTATTATCTGACATTTGTAATGTAACATGATAATATATGCACAATGATACCGATATATTACTTTGAAGTCAAAAATGAATAATATGATTGTGGGATCAAGGAAGACAAATGTGTGCGTTGACTTTGTTGATCCCACAAAATTATTTTGTCAATGATCTCTAAGCAACAGTTTTTTGTTTGTTTGAATAATCAAGTTAAAGTTAAATTTAATGGAACGTCGTTTCTTCATAACTATGATGGCTTGTGGGATGTGAAACCTATGATTTCAGCACTTAGTCTACAATTTATATATGATTTTTTTTTTAATTATTTATTGTCACTGTCCACCATTATGAAGCAATAGTATATATTGATGAAAGGATAATATGTATGAATATTAATTCATACAAGTTCATTACACTAAGGGAATTTGCAGACAGGAGATTACATCTTCTAGTGAAACTAACTTAGGTTCTCCAATAGTCGTTTAGGTGTTTCTGAAAGCATTGAAATACCAAATTAAGCATTGAAATACAAAAGTTATGTAGAATTATTCAACTTCAGAGTGTTAGTTCTGGGTAAATGTTAATATGCGCGCATCAGGCATAAACTAAAATTGTATATTCGCATAAATTTCCTTTGTTGTTTGTGCATTTTTATGTAATTATTATTAAGAATGATATTTTTGAGTACCTTTTTTTATTTATAATCAATTCATGTGAAATTTGTTGGTGATTGATTGCTTGTGCCATAAGGACAGGTTGAATTAATTCTTAATTCCACCACCTTTCTTATTTGGAAAACAACCTCGACCTCAAGGTTTTAGCATCAGGTTAAGTTTGTTTTATTACTGATCATACAACAAAACATTAAATTTTAGCAGCATCCCAATATAATCATAAAGATAATTTGATGATAGTTGGTAGCCTTTCATCAATGGTCTAGCTTTTTGTCAAAAGACTCAAATGGAAGCAACTTGACCATTTTTGAGTTAGAAAATGATTTTGTTTTCCAACATCATGAAAGATTGTCATCTTTTGCTTTTTTATACTATCATTCATGCGTAGTATTTGATGTCAATCATAAATGTCCAAAATAAGATCTTTAAAAGGTCAATCATCATTCTTATTCAAATCATTTATTTTCTCTTGAGAAAACAAACATGATATCAATCTTTCAGCGGACACAGTTGATTTCTTTTCTGTATTGTGAATGAATGTCACCCATCTTTGAAGTACGAACTCATATTATCTTGTCTCCCTATTTTAAAATTGGATTAATTTTCAGGAATAATCCGAAGTCTAACGTGTCTTCCCATAATAATCCCAAGGTATTTCTGAATAATCCTGTAACAACCCAGAAAATCTGAACCAATTAAATTTTTTTAATTTCACTATTTCAGTGGATTTTGAATATTTAAAATAATTTATTTTAAATAATAATGACCAAAAATCTATTTGGATCGAAGTTATAGCGAATACATTTATTTTAACTATAAAACAATGCTTGAAATGGCGCGACAGTTTGAATTCAAATTTTGACTGACTGTACAGGATGCAAAATAAAAAGGATTTTCGTGAAACCAAAAATATTTAAATCTGATTAAGAGTATTTTTCTAACAAATCTAAAAAATCGAAATTTCATAGCAGCAATCAAAAGTTATGGCCAAATGAATTTTCAGAAAGGTCGCTATGGAGTTAATATAGCCATTGAAAACAGACATTTTGCAAACGACCTCCATTTTCGGTGAAACCACTTTTATTGGATCTGGAATGCCAAATTATTGCTAGGTTTCAAATTCCATAATTTTTGAATTCAATATGTGAGCGTGACAAAAGAAAATGTGTTTGGTTGATTTAAGTCAAATTGGATCGACCAGAAAATGGCCATTTTTCAAACGGTCTCCAAATTCGACGAAATCAGTTTTGTTGGGACCATATCATCCAAACATAGCTAGATTTGTTTTTCTGGAATTTTTGAAATCAGTATGTGGCCCCGGCAAATTGAAATGTATGTTCAAATCCATATTTGAATGTTTTATATTTTAATTTGAAGAATAACTGACTGAAACAGTCGAATGGGCCTACGAAACATATTCTAATTTGTCCAGAATGGGGGTATTTAGCTAGGGGCGACAGTCGTCGGGTTTGAATTGGAGTTCGTAAGGAGAAAAAGGTATTTTCGAAATTAAATAAATTAAATAATAAAATATAAAGGGCCGGGCCAACCAAAATTATCCATTTTCTTCTCTCTCCCCGATACGCTTCACAAACGAACGACGGAAACCGATCCGCTTCTTCTCTCCTCTCTAACTCTCCAATCATTCAACGAAATCCTTTGCTCTAGTTGAAGATTTTGTAGAGGGTTCTTGGATCTTCAAATCCATAGTGGTTGGGTATTTTATTGTGGCGTGTTTCTCGAGATCAGGGCACCTAAAGTCGTCGACTTCGAAGCCCCGCAGTTCCCCGGATCTAGCGTCGAGTTCATTAGGGTGGGTCCCCTCTGGCGCGTCATTCGAAGCTCTCCACTGTGGCGAAGTCCGATCGTCTTGAAACATCGTGGATTGATGGCAAATTCGTGCCCTAGTTTTGAACTTCCTGCTGAGGTATACGGTTTTAATTATTTAAATAGTTTTAAACACTTTAAAACCGTCGCAAAGTTAGTCAAACTTATAAAAATCGTATCTTTTTCATGTGTTGCCAAAATCCAGTGAAACAAGAGACATTGGACTCATGTGGACGTATTCTACATTCTAGAAGAGACCGAAGAATTTTTGGAGCTTCCTACAATTTTTGGAGGAGTGGAACCCAATGTGAGATTTCTAAATTATAAACGATACGGAATGACGATGTATAAATTATATAATCGATGTATGAGTTATATAAGCGTTGTACACCTCATGTATAAGCGTTGTCTAAGTTGTATGTGTGATGTATAAGTTATATGTACGTTGTAAAAATCATATGTGCATTGAATGGAATTGAAATGATATTAAAATGAAATCGAATTATATTTATATACGTGTATATATATATATATACACTCCCCTCATCCATAGACCGTGGACGATATATATTGATTGTGATTGTTTGGATTTTGGTTGACGTGAAATTTAATGAATATTACGAATGGTTCATTTGATTATGGTTATTTGTGGTTGAAAACAAATAGGATTAGTTTGTGGAAAAATTCATCTGTGTACGAACTAGATTATTGAAATCCCCATTGTCAAAAGCAGGGAGGCTTTAAGGTAGAGCGAGGAGCCGTACTCGGGACGGTGCCGGTTTTAACTACCCTGCCATTATGCTGCTGAAATTTTCTGAAATATTCCTATGTTTGATTTATATTCATGTATTGAAACATATTCATGTGTTGGAAAAATATTCATATGACGAACAAAATGTTTGAAAGATAAAAATCACATTTTTATCATCTATGTGAGGTATATAAAATATTCATGTTTGAAATAAATTGTTTTAACAATAAAAATCACATTTTTATAATACATATGAATCGCTAAAATATTCATGTTTGAAATAAATTGTTTTAATAATAAAAATCACATTTTTATAATATATATGAATCGCTAAAATATTCATTTTTGAAATAAATTGTTTTAGCAATAAAAAGCATATTTTTATAATATATATGAATTGCTAATAATCTGCATTTTAGAAATAAATTGTTTTAACAACAAAAATCACATTTTTATTATATATATGTAGTGTTAGAAATAGTCATGTGATGAAATGAATATTTGTTGGCTAAAAATATTATTTTTACCACATGTGTGAAACGAAAATGGTTTGAAAATCGAAGAAGGATTATATATATATATATATATATATATATATATAATTAAATTAAAACGAATAACGAAGCTGCAGTTCATGTTTTGGAATCGTGATTTTAAACGATTATACCGAGAAATCCGACCATTGGATTTCCCCAAAACTGGAACTGTTGGGTTCGCTTTGAAAATATCTTTCCAACGCTACAAAATTTATAAAGATCCAACGATTATATTGTGTGAAATGTTTAATTCAAATCTGAAGAAAAACAGCGCCAGAATGGACTATATTTTTATACATATATATATATATATATATATATATATATATATAATTAAAATAAATCGAATAACGATGCTGCAGTTCGTAATTTGAAATTGTAACTTTAAACGATTGTACCGGGAGATTCGACCGTCGGATTTTCCCAAAACTAGAACCGTTGGATCCGTTTTGAAAAGATCTTTCTAATGATATAAAATTTGTAACCAATGGTTAGATTTTCAGATATGTGTAAATCAAATCTGAAGAAAAACAGCGCCATGACCGCGTTATGGCCTGAAGCGTCGTTTGAATAAATTTGCTATTTTTAAATAAATAAAAATAGCAATAAATCGTTATAAAATATTATAAATGATATGGAATGAAAATAAACTTAATTTACTCGGTTTATTGGATATTTGATGGTAGAATGTGTTTGACGTGAAAACTACATTAATGAACAGAATTATTGATGTCAAATAATTTAACCAAGGAAATGAATTGATTTGAATTCTAAATATACGTGAATTATTTGAAAAGGCCGAGTTAATTCTCATTTCAAATAATTGATCGACGATTAGAAGTCGAAGATATGAAGACTGTGCAAGACCGATGATCCTCAAATCGAATGGATGGCTACTGATGCCTTTGATGAGAGTTGCTGCCCTGAAGGGGTTACAGTGGTTGTTGTCCGGACGTACTTGTTGATCGTTTGGATGTGCGAGGAATAAGGTGCCTCCAATTTCGTTCAGACCTAGAATGGACTTGTAAATGAATGTGTGTCTGGAGTTGTAGATTGACAACATGGCGTATAGAGATGCTGTGATCAAGGCTTTTGTTGAAAAGCAGAGCTTTGTGGTTGATGATCAAAGCATGGCTTTAAATAACTAGCTTTGTGTTTAGCGTTGATTCGCGGGCTTCACACCCCGGTATGAGCCAGAAATGGGAGATGACATCAGAGAGGACATGCGTTTCCTTCTGGCTAGGAGTGGTGTTTTGGGTTTTACACGCCCGGGCATTTTACTTATGTGAATGATGTATAGCGAGGCGCCTCGGTTATTTCGGTCTCTGCGAAGCCGATGGTTTGGTCTGTATATGACCAGTTGACGCCCCATAGGGTAGGGAAACACAGTGTTCAGGCATTTTAATCCACTCCGTGTGGACCGGCCCTGACGATCCAAGGTGCAGTTGCGGCTGTTCCTGAGACACGGGCTAGAGCGTCTCGAAGCGGTAAGGACGATCCCTTGCCTTGGTTCATGACGGAAATCCAATTTCCAAATACGACATCGTGCGGTTTTGATTGTATACCTATATATGGTGACATAGTGGTATAGGGAACTTATGCCATCTATGATTGATACTTATGATTGAAATTGTTTTTGAAACATATAAACACTAGTAATAATATCAAATGCTTTTGTTTTGTTCGTATCAAGCATATTTTGGCCATTATAAGGTAAAACTCTGTCCTTCGGCTTGCGTTGCATTGTGTGATGGGAACTGAGTCGTATAATGGCTTCATTTTTGTAAAAAGCATTGCGATGTTTAAATGATTTACTTAAGCACTGGCAATCCAATGGAGTAAAACCGTTTCGCATTAGCGGCGTGGTCCTGTGATTGGCCATATTATAAAATAAGTTAAGTAGATTTCTCATACCAGTCTCATGATTGTCTCGTAGTTTGTTTCACTTGCAAACTCGGGTGCCCCTATTTCTACATGGGCAGCCTTGTATTCAGGTTTTAGCAGGCTCTTTCTGGATAGCTATGGAGCTGAAGATGGATTCTATCACTTCTTTCTTTTTATGTTGTTCAGCTCCTATTGTACATATTATGTTTTGATTCCGCTGTAGACATTTTATGTAAAGATGAACTGTATTTTGTACTAAATGTGATCCCGCATACTGTGTAACTCTAATGATTATTATTTCCAGTATATTTTGATGTACATTATCTGGTGTACTTATATATTTCTGTTCTGCTGTTATTTGTTTATGTGTTATATTCGAAAGATTACCCTTGCCACCGAGGAACGGGGGTTTGGGGTCGTCATACGTGGTATCAGAGCTTTGGTTAAGCTTAGTTCTGGAATATAACATATTAACGAACTCGTCAGAAATAGAACCAGCAGTGGTCTAAGACGAATAACTCATTTCAGATAGGATCAGTTATATCCTAGAATGAGTGTGGCAGAATGAAATGCACCCCGATAGACACATATACATTTAAATATATGTCTTTATGCTTTACAATATCTTTTCTGTTGGCCTGACACTTTGTCTGCTATTTGCAAACATAGAAAAATGAGTGGCAGAAGCAGAAGAAGTAATCCTATGGTTCGACAACCTAATGAGACAGTTGTGCTCCCATAGCCAGGATCAGATATAGAAGCACTATTAAAGAGATATCGAATTCTGGGTGGAGTACCATTCTCAGGCAATGAGTCCATTATTCAAACTCAAGCTTGGATGTGTTCCGCTGAGAGAATATTTGAAGGTTTCAAGCTGAGAGATGATCAAAAAAGATTACCGCCCTCTTGGAACACTCAAAGATGAAGCCTTAATCTGGTGGGAAACTGTCATTAAAGATAATCCAGAAGGTAATATTACCTGGGATAGATTTAAAGAAATTTTCTATGAAAGATTTATTCCTCCAGAAGCAACTGAGCGGTTAAGTGATGAATTGTACTATTTGATACTAGGAGATATGACCATTCCGGAATATCATAAGAAATTCTATGAACTTTCTCGTTTTTCTCCGCATCTAATTCAGGATCCTAAGAGGAAGAATCTGAGGTTTATTAACGGGCTCCAAAGAAAGTACCAAAGTAGTGTAACTGCACATGTGCAACTTCCTTTTTCTAAAATGATATACATGGCTTACCGGTATGAATATCTTGATAAGCAGGGTCTTTTGGGCGAAGAAGAGGAATGTAGTTCTAGCAACAAAAGGAAATTTGAAACTGATAGCCCAGAGACAAGTACGCAGCCTGAGGCAAGTACGACATCTGGGGTCAGAAGGAAGCCTAGAGTCTATAGTAAAATAGCTTAAATCTAAGAAAGAACCAGTAACAACTGCCACCTGCTCTAATTGTAATCAGAAAGGGCATTTGTCGATAAATTGCGGACCCTTGAGGAAACGAATAAAGGATAAATTTAAATCCAAAAGAAAGTATCAAGAGAATAGAAAATGCAATCTTTGCCATCGGGCTGGTCATGTGAAGCAAGATTGCAGGCTATTAAAGAAATCTGAAATAGTACAAGTGAATGAAGTGGCAGAAACTCTAGCACCCTCAACTAGTTAGGGAAGGCCAGATGTTTTAGAAGGCACGCTTAATGTCAAAGATATTCCAGTTAAAGTACTGTTTGATACAGGCGCGTCGCGAAGCTTTATTGCAAGTAATGCGATTAAGAAACTGGATTTGAAATTGAAAAAGCTCAAAGCACCCATGACTGTCCATAATCCGGTTGGGGGTTCCTTCGATCTTAGTTGGATCTGTGGGGTGCCGGTTTATTTTTCCTGTTATCGTTACCTACTATCTCGATCGTCATGAATTTTACAGAATTTGACCTTATTCTGGGATTGGATTGGTTAACCAAGTATGAAGCCGAAGTTAAGTGAGTCAATAGAGTCGTACGGGCGAAGATTAAATCAGGGAATTATATAATCATTCCATGTGAAGGTCCGAATTCAAATAGAAAAGACTTTTGGTCAGCTCTTGATGTTTCTCCTGCTCAATTAGAACCTGTTCCTGTCGTTATAGAGAATGTTCCGGTGGGCATAGAAAATATTCCTGTCGTGAAGAACTATGCGGATGTGTTCGAAGAAGTTGTTAGCTTACCTCCGCATAGGGAAATTGATTTCAAAATCTCTTTAATTCTGAATGCAAGGCTAGTAGTTCATGCTATTTGAAGAATGACCTTGAAGGAAAAAGTAGAGTTAGATAATCAAACTCGACAGCTCGTATGGAAGGGTCTGATCAGACCTAGTTTCTCTGATTGAGGAGCAGTAGTGGTGTTTGTCCCAAAGTTAGACGGTACTCTTAGACTATGTGTGGATTATCGTGACTTGAAAAAGCGGAGATTAAAGAACAAATATCCATTGCCGCGAATTGATGATTTTTTGGATCGATTGAATGGTGCACAAGTGTTTTCACGAATGGACCTAGCTACAGGTTTCCATTAGCTTCGTATTGCCGAAGAGTGTGTTCCTTTGACAGCATTCAGAGGTCCCGATTTATTCTATGAGTGGTTAGTAATGTCGTTCGGCTTATGTAACGCTGCAGCTTATTTTGTCGATCTAATGAACAGGGTATTCAGATAAGTATTGAATAAATTTGTACTAGTCTTCATTGATGAGAGCGTGCATGCAAAGCATTTGGAACAAGTGTTAGAAATTCTTAGAAAGAACGTTTTAAAAGCCAAATTTTCCAAATGTATATTCTGGCAAGAAGAGGTAAAATTCCTTGGTCATGTCGTATCAAAAGAAGGAATTTCTGTGGATCCCAGTAAAATTACAGCTACTTAGGATTGGAAACAACCGACTACACCCACAGAAGTCCGAAGTTTTCTCGGATTGGCTAGTTATTATCAGAAATTCGTTAAAGATTTTTCGAAGATATCTAGTTCCTTAACGAAGCTTACTAAGAAACATTCGAGGTTAAATTGGACTCCAGAATGTGAGACAGCTTTCCAAGAGCCGAAGTTAAAATTGATAACTGCTCCAGTGTTAACAATTATCGATGGCAATCAAGACTTGAAAGTTCAGACTGATGCTTCTAAAGAATGTCTTGGTGTAGTATTAATGCAAAGAGGCCAAGTAGTCGCTTATGCTAGCCGTCAATTGAAGCCACATGAGAAGAATTATGCAACTCACGATCTTGAATTGTTAGCCATCGTGTTTGCTATGAAAATCTGGAGGCATTATCTATTGGGTGAGAAATTTGAATTATACACTGACCATCAAGCATTGAAGTATTTATTCACCCAGAAAGATCTGAATATGAGGCAGCAGCGTTGGCTAGAATTTCTCGCGGCATATGATCTTGATATTTTGTATACTCCGGGGAAAGCCAATGTTGTGGCTGATGCGCTCAGCAGAAAAAATGTGATCATCGCCCTACATCAACCATTGTCTTGGTTCAACCATCATCATCACTACCACCGCACCACTGCTTCTTCTTGTACAAAACCATAGAAACCACAATCAGTAACCTCCTAACAAACTCCCATCGCAAACCCCATCACCGCGATTTGACCCATCGTAAAACCACACCCTAACCTGATTAATCTGAACTACCTAAATCCGAACCGCACATTTCAACTCTAATCGCTACCACAAATCCTAATTCGCCTCTGAATAACTCACAACTACCAACTCAAATCTGCCTCCATCCTCAAAACCTCTAACAGTGACAACAATTCCATCAGCGACCTTAACACGCAATCAACGACCACAAGTGAATTGACCTTACCTTTCATTTCGCGACTTTGGATTCGATTCTTCTTTTTTTTAATTTCCTTCCATGTGTTTTGATTTGAAGAACTGCGCTGAGTTATTTTGTTTAGATCTGTTTATAAGTGCAAGCTGCGTGTGTTAAAAAGGGCTACTGATATTAGTCAACACAAGTGGAGAGATGATTTCCCTCTTCGTTTCTTTGATTTCAGAGTTTTTGTTTAGATTTGATTTCACCAAGTTTTGTTTTGATATGGAGATTTGGTTTGGGAAAGAACGGCTGAAGATATCGTGAATATCAAAGAAAAAGAATTTGGGAAAGTTTACGGATATAACAGGCAAACATGTCACTAGAATCAATATGGGAAAACACTACCCAAACTTCGGATTATTCAGAAATAATCCAAATTTGGGATTATGACTGGAATGCACGTTATACTTCGAATTATTCCTGATAATTAATCCTTTAAAATTTTGATTCGTTATGCTTTAATTTTTTCAATTAGGAAATATGACTCAAAATGTGCATCAAATTGGCTTGAATGCTCCAACAACAATTATCTGATTCATCTCCCTATTATTATGCGCCAGCTAATGCATAACAGTGGGAGATCCGACCGTTAGATTATCTGATATCAAAAAAAAAAAATTCTACTAACTATATTCTTAAACAATAAATTAATGAAAAACTGACAGTGTTATTTGAAAAAATAAAATAAGTGTAAATATGTAAATTCTATTAATTAATATATTCTGAATCATTGCCAATTTTATAAAATGAAGTAAGAAATCAAACAAATGTTTGCTTATAACACAACATTATATTTGTGAATTGTCAATTAAAGAAGATAAATAATGCAATAATAAATGCAATAAATAAATCAAATATCAATGAAGTATATTATTAAAATAAATATCTAAAAGTAGCATTGTTAATTTCAAAAACTAAAATCCTGAGATGACTAAACTAACATTGCAGAAATAAAATAATAATTAAATTGAAGAATCTGTCATCGATGATATTTCCTCCAACAAAAAGTTTGTTTCGGCCGAACAATCAACAATCGACTGAGACATAGAAGTAATCTTTTTCTTTTTCTCGTTCACGTAGTTAATTCGAACAACGCTAAGCTTGAAAAAATGAGGTATCTATAACAACTCATTCAGCTTTTGTTCATATATATCCTCACGTTCTTCATTCTAAATCTTGCAAAGATCAACAGCACTACAACCTATGATTTCCTCGGTTGTTTCGTTAAAAGCGTTAATCCATGCTTTGGCAGTTGTATCATTAATTTTCATTACCATTATATATTTGCATTATAAAAGAATATTGTTGCATATATTAACACTTGATATAATAGTTTTTTTTTTTTTTTTTTTGAAAATTGTTCGCTTTATTAACTTCAAATATAAGTACATAGTTAGGTTAAATGAATTACAAATACAACATATATAATATAAATACAACACAAAAGCTACACATTCTACACTTTCCTTGCATAGATACAGCCCAATAGGTCGTACATAGCCTTATTCATGCATAATCCTATCTTTAAATGAATATTCAAATAGGTACTTGGAGGATATCAATTAGCTTGTGAGAATAATAAGAAAGAATACCGAGACCACCACATTGGGTCAAGTTGCAGTTCACATTCAGCAATAACTATCCATGAAGCGTGCGTTTGAAGAAGCATAAAAACCAACACTGAAACTACTCCATTCTGCTACCCATAAACATCAGGATTAGTATGCAAGTTCGTGAACAGCTGTGTTTAGAGATGGCAGGAATTAGCGGCTTTACTCTACTATAAACAATGATCATACCCCTTCATGCAGTCACTGTGAGACTGTAAACAACAACTACCAATGTAACTGAAAAATCAACTTTGGGTATTCTCTCCTTACTGATACATGTTAATATTTAGAACTTAATTTCATTTTCCTTTAGCTGGCATCGAAACTTTCCATTACATACCACAATCGCCAGTAGTATCAGATATTCCGCCCAAAAAGGTAGGGGAATGAGAATCCATGGCCAGATAACTCACGGCTTGTTTTACACCTTGCGATGTAAAGTTGTTTAACAAATGAAAATGCACGAGAATCATGCATTCAAACAATATGATCGTTTTACATTCGAATTGTAAAACATTTTGCCGACTTATTTTCTATTTACCGCAACTTTTGCCCTGAAAATTGAATGCATATCCAACATATGAGAAATCGTGTAATAATTGAATCGAAATCACTCCAAATCACATACCAGAATTGTAGATCAGTATTTACTTTTCAGAGACTGGTTCGAAGTCGCACAGTTTTCCAGATTAAAGTGGATCGGTTATACGACCAAGAAGATCTAAATTTGTAAGTTGCGATTGGATCGATTTCACCAAGTCTCACTTATTGGGGTGGCTTGATCTTTAGTAAGATAACATTCATAATTAGTTTGAAGGCGGAAGACAGATCTAGGTTGCGACTGAGATTTGAATTTCCAAGATTTAACACGAAGTACTCGAATACTGGAATAAGCATCAATTTAATGTTGGGAGCGACCAGAATTGTCACTTGATATAATAGTAAATTATATATATATATATATATATATATATATTGAAAATATATATATTCATACACACACACACACACACACACACACACATATATATATATATATATACACACACACACACACACCTCAAAATGCAAGTACTTTCATTATGTTGGCATCCTTCGCACCAATAGTTAGATTTTGTAACTTCTATAACCATTTTGTTGCAGTTTTTACAAGCTTGGTACCATAATTTTTGACTTTGGATGTAAGTTATGTACGCGAGTACGTAGAAGAATACACACTGAATATTGAAAATACCAATCAACATACACGAAATTATTTGTTTAAGATCTAATTTGAAAAAATGAGAGGACTAACCTTATCCTCACCCAATGTCGAATTGCTTGTTATACGAGAAAGCATGACTTTATCATAAGTAGTAGGGGATATTTTCACATTTTTTTCCCCTCTTGATTGTACAAGGATCTGAGATCTTTAACTTCTAGAATGTCCAGATTTATGGTTACGTCAATTTTACTCAATGTTAACAAAGACAAACCTATGATAACATTAAATAATATTAAAAAATGATGAAGTTATAAAATTAAAAAATATTAAATAATTTTACCTTGAAATTCTCTAACTTTTGCATATTTAATAGCTACTATAGAAGCTTCGTCAACAATTTCCACCAATTCAGAACCTACTTTCATAGCAAGTTTTCCCCAAAACGTCGCATTCACAGTTTTGGTTATGCAATTTAATCCCAATCGTTAATATTTCAATTTTGGAAAAATAAAAGGTTTAATATCTTTACCTACTAATCATCCGCAATAATTACGTCCCATTATAGAACTGTCACTCTCTCCTTGTTTTGTCTTTGAACTTCTTTGATTGATGAGACACTTTGAACAATCCCTGTTACATCTGAAAAGTAGATTTTAAAAATTAATAATGTAGATGCATTACATACTACTTCCTTTTTTAAAGGTACTTTTGGAGCTGGTTAATCTTTACAGAATTATATATAACCTTCATTTTAATCAGGAATACCAGAAATACAATTCATTTTGTGAGCATCGTTAACTCATCAATGACATTCAAGTCTATGCAAGTTACCCAACTGATTTTTTTTTTTAAAAAAATGTGTGATAGGGATCACGTGAGAAGCCAATTATATGCATAAGTAGTTAACAAAGGTTTTACAAGTATATATATGAAAGACCTGGCCAATTTAAAGCACCCTCTTCACGTACAATAGAAGTTCTACGACAATAGAAAATTCATGTTAGATTCAAGCATATGCTCCCACTTTACCCAAGTTGCAAGCACATTTGTACTTTTGCTGAAAAGAAATGTTTTTTTGAAATTTGGGTTGAAAATCCATATAAAACATAACATAGAAAACAGAATAACAATTCACAGAAGAATTACAAGTACCATCTTGCATGTTTATTGACATCCCCATGTAAGAATTTCAACCGGTCTTACTCCAACAAATCTTTTTTAATGACATCAATCATGTTAACAAATTCTGTACCAAGTATAGACTCTCGGGGTTTCTTTTCTTCCGTCTGTGACAGGAAAATAATAACAGAGAACATCAACAAAAAACATCATTGCCTACCACATTTTTAGTTAGATACACCTTATGGAAATAAAATACCTTGATTAAATTCAGTGTAATTATTGGATTCCCATATCTCTTAGCAAGATTTTCAAAATACCTTATGATTTTTTAACTCCAATGTGGACACCTGTGTAGAATCAACATAATGCTCAAATGTTAGGTCATCATTGTCAGGTAAAGGCGTAAAATTCAAATCAATATGAACTATTTTTTATGTTATATTTTTTCTGCACATGCAAAAAATTATGTAGACATAATTAATTTATAGACATAACTAAAATTAAATAAAATAAAAATTATGTCCATATAAAATAGTTAAAAACAATGTTTTTTCTGTTATATACACTAAAGCATGTTATTCCTTTTCCCACATGATTCAAGCTGAGAAATATGGTTCCTGATCTCATGCGCAGAAAATTCTACAGAAAAAAGGGTAACAACAACTTTAAAACAGTGAATACTTCCGAGTTCACCAACACAAATGACAATATTCTCATTCATGCAAGCATCTCATATTTATTCTAACAATGTTGATTTTGCAAACAATCATACTCATTCATGTAAGCATCTCATATTTTAAATAACACAGGCTAAAATAAGATGTGAGACATGTTAACTTAGTCATTCTTACCTACTGAGAGTACTTACCAACACTTTGTCTTTGTTATGTGGTAGGGAGCAAAAAGAGATGCGTGCTAGCTAGGTAACACCCACAAATTAAAGCGTAACATGATATTTAAGCTACCTGCTACATAGTTATGTATAATATTAACCTACGTTTTAACCTTAAGTTTCATCAATAATATATCGTATGTGTATAAATTAGATTTAAATGAAATGCATAGGTGGTTTGGAATTTAGTTTATCATTCATATTAAATGCATGAAAGACAAGTGCTGCAAACCAAATAGATGATATGTACATCACCAACAAGCGTAGTTTGCACACACCAATTGTTTCAACTTTAAAGCAGATAAAAAATTCAAAATGTGGTTAATAACATAAATTTCTGTAATTGAATTCACATATTTTCCCCATTTAAAATCAAGCAATAGTCCAACCTGCAAAAAAATCATGTGCATGTGCTAGTTATTCAGAAAATGAAAAAGGTAAAAATTAGGTGACACATTTTGTCGAGCAGCTTATGTCTTAAACCTTCAATTTCGTTACACCAGCTATATAATTTCAAGACAAACAACTGAAAGAATCCATAAAACACACGACAAACACTATTAACATACGAAAACATTCAAATATAGCTCTACTTGAAGAATCCAAGTGAAAAAGAACTCAAATACAACTCTACTTGAAGAAATCAAGTGAAAAACAACTCAACAAGATGTAAACCAAGTGAAACATACATCTTTTTATCCTCATGATCTCAGTTGCTTATACTAACTTACACTAATTGTGTGCACTTTGTAAATTAATTAGACTATATCACTTATACCAGAATTGTATCATCTGGTGGGAGGAATGCATTACAATCTAACAGTAGAACGCTGCTAACAACAATCAAAATCAGGTATCGTATTATTATTATATTTATATTAAAAAAAATCAGAACATGGGAGGAAACAAAAATATTAAAGAAGGATATCATGAGAAAATCATAGGGCACCTCACAAAGAAGTCTGTAAGCTGGATCTCCGTTGAGGACAGTGGTCAGTATGTACTTTTGTTGCCATCCAATGATAAGAACTGCTTAATACTCAGGATCTCCGTTGAGAATTTTCTTTCAATTGATAACTTCGGATTAAATAGGCTTTATTTGATTCAAAATTATATTTTTTTAGAGTGAAAAATATGCGAATTTGTGTATGGTTCCGTGATAAAATCGGTTTATTTTAGGTCTCGGGAATAATTACCCGATCAAATGGTAAATGAGGAGAAAAGAAATGGAGGAATGTGCGCATTAGATGGGGAAAGAAAAGGTAGAAGAAACGGAGGAATTAGCGCGTTTAATTAGACGAACGAGGGAGAAATGAAGCAGAGAGAGGGAGACGCGAAAGTTTTGATTTTTCAGCTGAAAATAAGTGGCTTCAAAGAGTTTTATTTTGGCCCTCTTACAGTACGGAAACCCCCCTAACGGTTGGTTTGATCATGGTAGTTTTCCCTTGTTTTTTCTGCCACTAATTTCTAAAAAAGTCAAGATAAGATTCCTGTAAGTCAATCGCCCTTTGATTTTCAGATTTGGGCCCAATTTGAAAAAGAATTACACCAATAGACCTTTTTTTTTTATTACAAGTTCAGACCTATTTTGTCTATACGAAGGTGAGGTTTGAAAACTCGCACAAAGGCGAGGTCCAAAAACTCGCCTTCGTATAGAACCTACTGAACATAAACCCCAACCGAAGAGCTTTCTTCCCTAACCCAACTCATTATCTTTCTTTCCCTATTCCTTCAACCAGCCGAAAACCCAAAAAAAAAAAAAACAAATCCAACTCCAAATTCACCCATTTTTTCCTCCTTTTCATTCCAAAAAGCTTACAATGGTTAGTACATTTGGCGTACAACATGAAATCGGTAAAAAAACTAAACGCTAACTTTTAATTTTGGAATTAGGTCATATAATTTTAAGTATTATAGGTTATGGAATTGATTGCAGCTTATTAGTACGAAGTTTGTATGTTGAAATTACAAATTTTGATGAATACATTCTTCACATTATCGATTTTAGCATGTTGATTATATGATGGTTGGTTATTAGGTGTTATAGTTTGGATTTAGTATGGTTTAAGATAATGTGGATGATTAGAAACGAAGTTGTGTGCATTTGAGTTGAATAACAAGCTTGTTTATTTGAAGTTAAGATCGTAGGAACACGTGTTTGATGACTCGTTGAAGCTATGTATTGTGAAGATGTTTGCAAATTGAAAAAAACATTGTACAATAGATAATTTTCCTTGTTTATGGAAATGATTAGAAATGTATAACATGTTTAAGGAAGTATAACATGTTTAAATTCGTTTTAGAACAGTATAACATGTTCCTGAAAATAATACTTATGTAAACTTCCTAAGTAGTTAATTATGCATTTTGCAGAGTACTACAAGATGGAGCCTGGACCTATTGACGCATATATCTTCAACACCAACATATGATATCAAACCTTACTCGTATGCAGGTGGATTTTTGTAAATGTTTTCATTTTATGATGTTTAGTCTTCTATTCTGCATTGGACATCAAACCTTGATTTTTTTATGTTATGTATTAAAATTTCAGAGTGATATGGTAGAGTTTGTTATTTACCACTTGACATCACTTAAGAAAGTGACATATGCACATCAGGGTGTTCTAGCCGGGATTGATAGGGCTGGATTTATGCATGTTTTTAGATTTGGATACATCCGGCTAGATCATTGTCTTATCGCAGCTCTAGTAGACAGATGAAGGCCAGAGACATCCACGTTTCACTTACATGTCGGTGCGATTACTATTACTTTGGGAGACGTAGCTATTTTGCTTGGGTTGCCTATTGAAGGCAATGTTGTTGCATGCGATACTGGAGGATACGATTATGTGGAGCTGTGTCGTGACTTGCTAGGGCTAGATCCACCCGCCAATGTAGTTAGGGGTGGTGAGTTCGTTGAGATCACATGGTACCGTGCTCAATTGGAGCATGATATTCCTGCAGATGCCATGGAGTTACAGATTTAGCAGCGGGCTCGTTGCATTATACTGCACATTATATTTTGCAGATTGATTGTCGATCATCAAAAGACCTGTATAGATTTGAGATGGCTCCCATATTTAGCTGATCTGGGGATGCACGCTACATATTCATAGGGTAGCGCAGTATTGGCATATTCGTTTTAGGAGCTGTCTAAGGTCGCACTGTTATAGTCTGGCTGTATTGCAGGTTGCATGATTCTTCTTTAGGTTAGAACCGTATCTCTGAAGTTTATTGTTATACAATATGATGCATCGTTCTCTTTCCTTAGTATTTTTTTTACGAAACACATATGCGGTCCTGGACTTATCTTCTCGTCGGAAGACTAGCATTAACGCCTTTTCCTATCGATCCATCGATGTCCCTTGGGTCTAGGTATATTTATTGATCGTATATTTAGTTAAACACAAAACATACCATTTCTAATATACATTCTTTAAAATCGTGTAACAGGTTTGTAGGACGTAGAAGTACAAGACAAACACCACCACGTAGTGTGAAGTTCTACCGCAATGAGTTGGACGTCCTTGACGAAGAGAAGGTTACATGGACCCCATACACTCAGGAGGTGCTTGGCACACTTCCACCAATGTGCACATCTCATATGTACCTCTGGACTGCGAGAGTACCTATGATAGCTTACACAACCACTGCTTGGCACCTTCCCGACAGAGTTCTAAGACAGTTTGTCATGATGCAGCATATACCGGACGATGCGTCTCCTTACTCACAGGGCTACAGTGAGCAGGACTATCTGACACCTGTTGCTACGTGGAATAACTACCACAACTATATTGTGATTGAGAGGGAGCCCACCATTTATACGGTGCGATACTTGAGGTGGTACTTGAACATTACCCGCTGATATGTCCTTCAACCCTCTGTTGATTCGGCGTTAGCACCTTACGTTCCCAGAGCACCACTAAAGAGGAACGTGGTAAGTTGATGTGGGTAGTATTATTTACAATTAATTGCATTTATTTATTGCAACTGATTTTCTTTTAAATGTACAAAATGCTGGTATTAGCGGAGCATGGGAAGAAGCAAAAAGCTCCGCCAAAGGCTGACAGACGAGGAGGGAAAGACTATGTGCACAAACATACAAAAGATTTTAGTTGTGATCTTGTGCAGAAACAAACTTGATCAAACAAAACCACCATCTCCTCCTCCTCCTCTTCTTGCAGGTCCATCGGGCCCACCTCCTCCTCCAGCAGCTGCAGAGCATGAAGAATTTTTACATGGCTCGTCGCAACCAGCTTCTACCTTACCCACTTCAGCCCGTGCGCGACAATATAGAAATATCAGCAGCAGTGGTTCGTCATCAAATTACGCACCACTGGTTAGGCGGTTGAGGCGAGAGTAGTGCACGTATGTTTGGTCATGGAAGTAATGTCGATATAATTATTTGGTATGTTTGTTGTTGGAATGTTTAATTATACAGTAGGTTTGGATAGAAACGGTGTTTGTATAATTATTTGGTATGTTCAGGTATTTAGTTCTGTCATTTGGTTTATGTCGTTTACCTTCTATTTGAAACAAGATTTTAAATATAAATTGAACGTCGTTTTACTTCTATGTGAAATTAAACGGTTGATTTGAGCCAGAACTGATTCAAAACTTGTGATTTGATTACACTCTACCATGAAACAGTTGAGTTGACTACGAAGATGTGATAATTGAGATAAAGTTGTCGATGTGATAAAGCTGAGTTGACAAGTCTTAATGATTAAAGCTGCGCAGATCTGACTTGCTTTATTAAAGCTGTCATTATAGCTGTTAATATTCCTCTATATGAACTTGCTTTATTAAAGAGCACCTAGCCTCTCTTCCTCTCTTCATTCTTATCTGCCTCAAACTAGATCTGATAAGCTAATTTTTTGAAGAATAGTTCAGCAAGTCTTGTAAGTAACAAATTTATTCACTTATGTACATTACGACTCTTCAATATTACTCATTTATTTAAAGTTTCCACTTTTCATCTAGGTCTGAATGGAAAATTGGGAACTCGATAATGAAACCAAGGTTCAAATGTACGATGAGTATGAAATTGGAAAGCAACCAGCCGAAGATGTCGAATTTGTGCTCGAAACGCAAATGGAATTCCAAGTGGAGGCTGCAGAAGTAGAGTCCGGACTCTTTAGTGCCTATCAACCAAACATTGCATTCCAACGTATCAGACCGGTTCAAAAATCCTTCAGTGGTCGGTTGAAGGAAGTACTAGCCCGACAGAACCTCGACAGGTCAAGCTCTAGCATGACGAGTCGTTCAATCCTATGTTATTGTGGACTCGAATGTAATGTGCTTGTTTCTAAAAGTCAGACGAATGCAGGTCATCGCTTTTATGGTTGCAAAACGTACATTGATGCACAGAATCGCCAAGGGTTGCAAAGTTGTAATTTTTTTTCATGGATCGATCCACCGTTAACAGAGAGGGGTTCCAGTATGCACTTGAGATGTAAGCTGAGGTTAATCGATTGGAAAAAATGAATATAGTAGTAAAGGCTGAAATGCTTCATGAGTGCTACGGTTTATCCGAAAACAATAGGTCGTAGTGTTGTTGTATTGGTATATTATTTATGTTGCATTTGGTCGGTCATAATTATATGTTGTGTTGTATTTGGTCGGTCGGTCGTAGTTATATGTTATGTTGTATCTCTTCTACCACATCTTGTTTGTTATTAATGGGTACTTGAATTCGATGGAAGTAGTTTGTAAAGAATTTAATGAAAGCTATTGTTTGTTATCCATAAATTAGCAAGCACTGAACATTATTTTTATGTTCTATATAAAACAGGCTTTGGATCCTATTTGGATGTTTGGTATTGATATTTGTATTAATTAAATGACGTTTGAATGTATTAATTATATTACAATTAAAAACGAGTTCGTAGCGTTGCGGTAGTTCGTAGTTTTACGTTTTGAACTTTAACTGAATATGCATGATTCGTTATAAGTCGGATTTCTTTGAAACAAGGAATATTTGAATCTATTGAACTATATTTTTCTAATGAAAGCGAAAAATTGAGATTTCATCTTATAGATTGTGAGTTATGTCCAAATAAAATTTCCAGAAAGTCACTATGGAATCGTTTATAAAGCATAACGATTTATTAAATAAATATAAGCGACTTTTAATATAAATTGAACGTCAATTTTAATGTCAAAAGAATTAGTAGACATTGTGTTACAACGTTTAGTTATTCAGAAATTAACGAGTAGTGAATAATGTTCGTCTGTTGTGTGTAAGCGATACTGATTGTGAACATATACACTTGTCTCTATTTTTGCATTGGTGATTTTTGAAACTTCGCCTATTGGAGAATTTTCAAAGTTCGCCAATGCAAAAACAAAACAAGTCCCTATCTGTATATAAGTTTAAAACATGGCTAAATCCGTTATTTATTTTCAAAACATGGCTACATCAGTGAATTATTCTTGAAAAAATAAACAATACACTTATACATGTCAATAGATTTTACGTTTGTATATACAATATGAAACATAGATATACATTTATGATGAAATTCTTCCAAGTATGCTCTAAAATGAATAGTGGAATATATATTTATCATGAAATTCTTCCATTTTACTTTGCAATATTGCCCAAAACATAAAACATCTGCTCTGTTATAATAAGAAAGATAATGTTCCTTTCTTTTTTTTCTTTTTTTTTGGCAAGGCCACATTTTTATTTGTTGCTTATATTACAATGATATTTTTTTACTTTAATCCACATTTAATTATTTTTATTACACAAATATGATCATTTGGCCATTGGTTATTGAAGCCCCTTCAAATTTCCTATGAATTAGGTATATAGTTACTTTAGTCCTTTATTACATCCAATTCAATCCCATGAACTAAGAAATTGATTAATTTTTATTCAATAGAATAAAATCAATTTGGCTATACTACGTGGGGTTATGCATGATGGATTTGATGTTGGATTTGATGTTGGATATCAAAAGGTTATTGCTATTTGAAATTACTATTTTTAGAAAAAGACACGTTAGTTTCGTTCTTTTTTAAGCTGTGTGCCCAGTTTTTGAAGCGACACAAAATAAATTAAACTTAATAATGCAATTCTACCTTTAGATGATTGAACATCAATATATCATGCTATTGGATTAACTGCTTACATATCATATTAAATGAATGTTTTTTATGATGTTCAGGTAATTAATCAATATCATGATGTTTAGTATATGTTGTTACTTAACTATTGTTAGCACTTTTTTCTTCATATTTAATTAAGGAAAGATGTAATAAAAGGAAATCTTGCGTGGATATGATAAATGGAAAGATATGCACTACTACGAAAGTGGGCATATTCGACACTAATTTGTGTGTGTTGCATGAAAAGTGTGGCGAAAGCTATGATTTTTTTAATCTTCTGCAACAATATTCATATGTTGTTGCATTATACGTGAATGCACTGTTGCGGTGGGAATTCTAGTGTTTTGACGTGCAGCACCAATTAAAAGTGTAGCATTACGTATATATAATCCAGCTCAGCGATCCGCGTTATCAACATATAAAAAACCCAACCGTAGATGTAAGATTAATCCAACGGTTCAAACCATCTATGGGTCTGATGATTCTAAACGTTAGCCATCATCCAACCATTGACAGCAACGTCATTGCATTCTTTTGATGAAATTTTGGTGCGATCTTCTCCCTTCACGAAATAATGTAAAATCAATCTGGTCACAAATCGTTTTCTTTTCTATCAACTAATCATTTTTCCCCATGTTACTATTGACAAAAATTTAAACCTAAATTCACGTCAGTATTGCTCCTCTCCTCGACAAAAATTTTTATTTCGAAAAGGTTGAAGCTTTGAAATGCTCTCTATTGATTGCTCAAGGCGTTGACTTGACATCGCCAGTTTTTTCCCTTAGGTTAGTTTGTATAGCACTGTGAATTAGTTGCGCTTATTATAGATTGGATTATGGGTAATTCGTTCATTTGTTACATTTTGGAAAACCCATTCGCTTATGAGTAATTAGTTGCTTGGACATCCCAAACTTAGGAAAACCCGTTCGCTTATGAGTGATTAGTTGGTGAAAGATTAGATTATGAGTAATTAGTTGCGCTTTGACCATTGATTTGGGATTTGGGATTATGCTGAGGTTTATTCGAAAATTATACCCAGCAATAAACCAAAAAAAGGAGATGGCGCTGGTGGGTTTGCCACCAGGATTTGGGTCACGAGAACTGGGCTATTGGCATGAAAAAGACATTGGTTTATTATAGAGGTCAAGCTAGACTCTAGTTAAGGAATGGGGACTTTACCATTGAAATTGATTTGCACTTTGCGTTCATTTACATTGACATATAATTGTATGCTTGAGGTTTTGTGATATAGATACATGTGTAGCACTGTGGTGTGTTTGCACTATGACGCGCTTGAGGCTACCAATTTCCCGATCCGGACGAGCCATTCACCCGTATCTAACACGCACAGGTATGCATCTATTACGTATCATAAAGCAGTCATACAAAGAAGTATCATAAGGCACCGCTGTGCATCATATCATACCATACACATCAAAAAAATGACATACAATTGTATGCTTGAGGTTTTGTGATACAAATACATGTGTAGCACTGCGGTATGTTTGCATCATAAAGTTCGTACAAATAAATGTGTAGCACTGCGGTGTGTATGCACTGCGGTGTGTATGCACTGCGGTGTGCACTGAGGTTTTGTGATATAAATACCCGTATCTAACACGTACGCACAAGTATCATCAGGAAGCATCAGTCCATACAATACAAATTAGTTCATACCGTACACGCTCAAGTATACATGCACACACACAAGTATCATAAGGCAACATCAGTCCATACAATACACATCAGTTCATACCATATACGCTCAAGTATCATAAGGCAGCATCGATCAGTTTATACCATACACACCCAAAAAATAACACACACATCCACATCCAAAAGTATCACAAAGTTAACTTAATACATAAACATTCAAAAAATGACATTATAGTAGCATCAGTTCATACCAGATCAGGACTTGGCGGGGCTCCGGAACTTTCAACTGATTCGTTAGGGCTTTGCGGCGGTGGGAGAGCCAGTCTGAAGTGAGAAGCCGCATGTGATGGACCTGTAGCATCAAGACAAGGGGTGAGGTAGTTTGGCCAGTTAAATTCCTGATTAACTTCTATATCTACCTACTGATCATTCCTCAGGTTCATTGGGGCTTGGTTAACAACATGTATTTCATGGGTGGCTTCAGGAAATAAGCTTGGCAAGGGGACTAGAACAGCAGCTTCTTGTATCATTGCGTCAAAATTTTCATCTGAATCCATTTCCCATTCCCATCCGTAATGATGCAAACATGGAACCACCTGTTCCTCCCTATTGCTCAGAAAAAGAAGTTCAGGCCTTGTTCCAGGATGAGCATGGGTAAAGCGCTGAACCTTAATGAGGTAAACCTTGTTGTTGAATTGAGCAGCAAAAGTATTGATATTGCTAATGCCGTCATAAAATTGCATTTTCAGGTAGAAAGATGTATGGTCATACTGAGACCAGTTGCAGTCGTCAATTGTAAGCACACGTCCCATTGGCTTCGTTATTTCTTCAATAGCAGAGACATTACTCTTTAGGAACTCGGGAAAGCAATCTACTTTAGCCTACGATTCCGCTTCTAAATCTGGTTCAGGCTCAAATTCTTTATCAGACCATGCTTGCAGATAAATTGCACTACCAGGTTTTGTAAAAACTTTCAATATTAGCGCATGATCACGCTTACTGTACGATGGACATGATACTAGAAAAGTGTTATTGGGTATTACCCATATAAGCCACGAATTATGATTGAGAGTCACCTTAAGAACGTTATGCACAGCTTCGAAATTCCAATATCCCTTAAGAACAGTGGAAGTGATGTATAGAGACGAGTCCTCCATTGATTCTTTTTTTTTTAACTTTCGAAGATTTGGGTTAGGGGATATAGAGATGATGATGTTGATCTGAAGCTTGAAAGGATGTGCGAGGGACCCGATGGATTGTGTCAGGTGAATATGTGAACTGGAAATGCTTGCACAGAAGACGAAGCATACTCAATTCTGAGGGGGCACAATTTACCAATGGTGAACGGTCAAATGTTATAATTGTATGCGTAACTCACTAAGATTTATAAGTTAATTAGATGGCAAAATGCACAGATGCACACAGCACATACTAACTTGTAAATTCAAATTGCAGGATCTGAAATGACGAGGAGAGATACAACCGGCAAGTGGAGGACCTGAAATGACATGGAGAGATACCGTTTCTGGTTCATGGCATTGCTACTTTGTAGAATGCACACTGATCGTATTTGTTGGCACTTGTATTGAAGGTGGTATGTGTTGGCACTTTTGCTACTTTTAAATTATGTATTTGATCAGATGTGTTATATATTTAAAGCATTGAATTATGTATTTGATTGTATGTATTGAAGGTGATATGTATTGAAGGTGGTATGTATTGAAGGTTTGAATGTAATGATGAATGTAACAGATGTGTTTTTTCTATGTACAAAACTGATATTGCAAAATTTATAATTAAAGCATTGCATTTGCTTTTTTCCTAATGTTGTATTTAAAATATGGTGTTGCATTCCATAATACAATGTTGTAGCATTACATAAAACAGTAGTAAGTCCACATGGCACGTAGACGCCACAACTGACGTGGCATGTGACACGTGTGCAACTGACGTGGAGAGCTAATGTGTCGTATGACACGTAGGCAGCTGACATGGAAAGTTGACGTGTCCGGCGCTATCGTGACCTGGTAGCCAGGATCTAACTAGTTTTCAAGCAATGCTGAATATTGTTGCATTACGTGCAAACACTGTTACATTACATCTATAATGCAACACTTTCTTTCTGTGGCAGTAGATGTGCAAAAGCGTTGCCTTAGATTGCTAAGGCAACGGCCGCGGATGCCACGCCCTTCCATTGTTGCCTATTTGAAAAAAGGGGAAAATGCAACACTTTTTCGATCTAAGGCCACATAAAACTTGTGCTGAATATGCCCACTTTTGTAGTAGTGATAAATGGAAAGCTTGTGTGTACAATATATTTCAATATCAAGTATTACCGCATATAGCCTATGCAATGATCTCCTGCACTAATAAAGGAAAGATGTGATAAAATGAAAGCTTATAATATATTTTAGTATCAAGTATTACCACATATGGCCTGTACAACGGTCACCGGCACTAATTTTACATCTTTCCTTTTATTTTGTATATGGGTTGAACTATTTATTCTACTTTACATTATTATAAATAGAGGATATCACTTTATATAATTTGTATCAATCTTCATTACAATTATGAAATAATAAAACTTTTCTTCAATGTTGCCTCCATTGTTCTTTATTTCTTTCAATACTCTTCTATTTTTAAAATTATTTTATATTATTATGGCCATTATATTAACTCATGTGAAATTACTGAAAATTATTGTATATGTCAATAATGGCTTCACTAATGCATGTTTTAAGATCTAAGAAAGCTAAAAACAGTGTTTTTAAAATCAGTTACTCTTACACACATTCACCATGCAAAACTGCTCATTTATTTTAATGAAATTTTACAATTTTCGTGATCTTTACTACAAACTGTCTATATGTGTTGCACGTGTTACTCACTAGTTAATTTATAATAACAATAGCATTTCCAAGGCCTGATAATAAACGCTACAAAAAGAAATAAACATTATGGTTGTAACAATCCTGAATTTTGGGGTAAATTTAAAATTTTATTTTAAGTTATTTTAATGGGTTTTGAAATTTAAAATAATTTATTTTAAATAATAACGACTAAAAAATTTATTTTGATTGAAGTTAAAACAAATAAATTTAATTTAATTAAAAAAGGAGTTAGAGATAGCGTGGAAATTTGAATTTGAACTTTGACTGACCATAT
>JASFAX010003429.1:0-42487 GCA_030737875.1 Allium sativum | reverse complement strand
CTAAAGGGCAAGCTAATGTTCTCATAGCTGGTGGATAGGATAGGGATAGGGAAGTTTCCATCGAAGGATTGATTTCTATTTTTGATCATCCTATTAGGATTCTTGGCGCTTCACATTCTTTTATATCTGATCCTTTAGTTGAGTCTCTGCACCTAGATACTAGTATGGTTTTGGATCCCGTTATTGCCTCAAACCCAATAGATGTATGGTTCATTTATCGATGATTTGTCAGGGTTTGAGAATCTCTTTGTTATGTGTCGAGTTTGATTGCGACGCATATGTTCTTTATTTCATAAGATACGATTTAATTCTAGGAGGGATGGGTTAACCATATATGGAGCTATTCTAGATTGTGAGAGGAGGGTCGTTAGGCTTCTGACTAGCCATAGAAAGACTCTCGAGATTTCTTATGACCCCAAAAGGGTCTGTCATGCTTAGTCTCCTAGAACCTCTTGATATATCTATCGATGATTTGCAACATGTGACTCCTAAAAGAAAAGAGGGAACTTGATAGGCAAGTAGGGGAGCTACTTAAGAAGAGGTTTGATAGCTGAGTCATATCGGGAGGGGAAACCTGTTGAAGACAGTCCTTTAGGAAGCCCATCATTGTAAGATGACTATTCATCCAAGTGGCGATAAAATGTATATAGTTCGAGGTAGTGGAGCCAAACTTGCGAGAGGAAATGAAAGTAGAGAAGGAGGTAATGATAGAACGAGTTCCGACTTGCATACTTGGATCAGAGGTTAAGAAATTATGCAACAAGAGTGAAGCTAGTAAGAGTGCAATGGGGGAAAGGGATATGAGAACGCTACTTGGGAGGCTGAAGACAGGATTCGTGCTTCATATCCTTTCATTTTCGAGAATATGTCCTTAACTTATTTTTTCAAGCTTCGAATTAATACTTGTATCTACTGTTTGAATATCTCCTATCGATCGAGTTTTTAGGTAAAAAACTAATGAATGTAAACATGTGTTTGAGACATGTTATGTTTGATGGATGCAAGTGGTTGCTAGTGATTGCTCGTGGATGCATGTACACACGATAGGCGCTAGATCGGCCCAACAACTTACATATTGCATATTGATGTGTGTACATTTTTTTTTTTTGGATGAAAAAGGGTGTATGTGACGAGAAGGGATTTCGCTCGGTCCGAACCAGTCGCTAAACCGACCCAGACCGTTCGAAACGCCCTATCGTTTGAGAACACGACAAAATAGAACGCATACAAAAGAACATTTCATTGTATATTACAACAATGCACCAGAATACAAGAATATACAGGGCATAAATGAATATTACACAGAAATATCAGAGATTTAAATTACATTTAAATACATAGCAGCGGAAAATAATACAATACACAACTAGAAGTAGATATACGGATACAAAGCTTTCCGGGTATCATTCCAGCTGTAAACCAAGATCCTGTGAATATAAATCTACAAAACCAAAACTACTAGCTGCCCGTGTCAAAATAGGGGCACCCAGAGTTTAGGTTAAAACAATAAACTCCAGGTCAGTCATGTGACTGGTGTGAGAACTAAAACAGTTATTAATCTTTACTTCAAAGTTAGGTAAATCAAGGGACCACGCCGTATAACACAGAACGGGTTTCCTCCCAAGAATACCAGTGCATAAAACAAACAGCGCAATGCTAAATAAAGAAAAATGAAGCTATTATAAGACCCAGGTCCTATCACACAATGCAACGCAAGCCGGGGGATAGGGTTTTTACCTTATAATAGCCAAGAATGCTTGATACGTTTAAAAGAAATCATTTGATACTATTATAAGTGCATAGTGTATAAAACAACTTCAAATCATAAGTACCAATCATAGGCGGCATAAGCGCCCCATCCCACTATGTCGCCATACTAGGCTCTACAAATAAAACCGCAAATGTCACGTATTTGGAAATTGGATTTCCGTCTATGAACCGAGGCAAAAGATAGTCCTCAACCGATTCGAGACTGCCTAGCCCGAGTTTCAGGATCAGAACGCATCGACCCTTGGAGCGACAGGGCCGGTCCACACGGAGTGGATTAAAAATGCCTGAGCACTACGTTTCGCCGCCCTTTGAGACGTAAGCGAGCCAACGAATGACTCCATCGGACCCGGATCATCCGATCTAACCGAGGCGCCTCGCAACAGCAACAACCACATAAGTCAAACTCGTCAGGGCGTGTAAAACCACTGACGCCACTTTTAGCTAGGAGGAAACGTAGGCCCTCCCTGAGGCCCTTCTCCCGTTTTTGGTTCATACCGGGTGTGAAACTCGCGAAGCAAACGTTACACAAAGCTATGCCACAAAAGTTGTGCTTTGATCATCAACCACAAGACTTTGCTTTTCAACAGAAGCCTTGATCATTCGCCACTTAGGCATGCCACACAGGCAATTCACTCCATGTGTTTGATATCCATCAATATATAACCCCTGAGCTCGTACGTCTCAGAGAAGGGCGTTAAGCAAGAGAATAAATTCTCCGCCGCCAAACAGATATATATTTAATAGAGATCAATCACACGGACTAAAATCCAATGTCAGACACACAGTCCATTTACAAGTCCGTTCTGGGTCTAAACGAAACCGGAGGCACCTAGTACCCCGCATATCCATCGACCTCCAAGCATGTCTGGACGATCACCAACTGTTTCCATCTTCTTGGGTGTACAGCCCAATCAAGATCATCAGTAATCACCCAAACGACGTGAAGACCTCCGGTCTTCGACCATCGTCTTCATCTTCGACTTATCGTCGTATCAGTTATTCAGAATGGGATAAACCCGGTCTTTCCGAATAACTCGCGTATATTTTAAATAAGTGTTACACAAACACAACATACGCCTCATTCCAATTTATCAGTCACTAACCGTAAATTAATCAAGAGAATAATTCCCCAAATATTAACCCCGAAGGCCGAAACCAACATCAGATCAATATCCAGAAAACCATTCTGCTTGGCTAACCGACAGTTAGTTTCTAAATTTCACATTCATAGGGAAAGGTTCCCATTAATTTTATCCAAGATAAATTCCTTGAATTTATTCTCTAATCTTCTTTTGAATTTCGATTCAACTAGTCGGGATTAACGAACCTTACCGAAGTAATCATTTGTTTTAATTTCCCAATCCCAACCTATTCATCCCATGAAGTAAAACTGGTTATACTTCATATCTACCACCACGGTGTTATCGGTAAATTCAATTACCATTTCACGTTCAAATATAATTAAAGATTTAACTATCGCCTGGAGCAAAACTGGTGCTACTCCATTCTCGATCATTTCAATCTAATTAAAGATTCATTAAAACTCCACTTAGTTTTAATCTTTAACTGGGTTAAAGAATCAGTGTCATTTAAAACACAGTTCACGATAAACCCAAAATCACATTCATTAATTATCGGGTTAAAGAAAGAGTGTTATTTAAAACACTGTCCACGATAAACCCAAAAATCAATATCAATTCAATTCCAATTAAATATTATTTAATTGGTACACTTCATTAAATCTAAATAAAAAGATTTAATCTTTTCTCAACTGGGTTCAAGAACAGTGTTAGTGAAGACACCATTCACGACAAACCCAAATCACATTTGATATTCAATACAAGGCTCTGAATAGAAAATATATCGGCTTATATTCAATATCAAATTCTACGATTAACAAATGTCGTATTGGAAATAACGATATAAATATATATCTTTCAAATTTCCATAACAACATCCGTATAATCACGAATTCCAACATCGAAATATTCCGAAGACAATTTCGATTCAAATCCACTCCAATGCAATCATTGGAAATTCTGGTTATTTTTAAAACCCTTTCAAATTCAATTTATTTATTTAAAAATAAATAGAATTATAATTCTAGTTCAAAACTAGTTTACTTCGATAAAAATCTATTTTTATCTTTTCAAATATGGAGTTTTTCATCCCAATTCTTCTCAAATCATTTCTTATGATCTTACACAAATTATTACTATTTATAACAATTTTATCAAGGCCCGTACAGTCGATTTCCATCAACGGCCATCGAACTGCACTTACAGCGAACTTTTTCAAATTTGATTTGGACGTATCTCCAAATCCAACTGTTAGATTTCAAATTTCTAATATTCGTTAGAAATCTCTTTTCGATACGAACCCAACGGTTCCGGTTTTAGGAGAATCCGACGGTCGGATCTCCCGTAATGTCTGTTTGAAATAAATGGTCGAAATTCGCGAACTGCCGCGGCGCGGCGTGTTCTATTCAGGCCATTATATTATATATATAATATATATATCGTCGATTTCTATTTAAAACGAATTATATAAATAGCTTTAAATTCGTTTCAAAAGCAATTTCAACTTCCATTTCAATTCAAATCAAAATTGAATTCTTCTTTATAAATTCGTTTTAAAATTCATTTCTATTCAATTCAAATTTCAATTCAATTTGAATTCATTTCAATTTGTTTCCAATTCAATTCGAATTCATTTTCAATTCAATTCGAATTTGTTTTATATTCAATTCAATTCAAATTCGTTATCTATTCAATTAAATTCGAATTCGTTTCGTTTGCTATTCAATTGAAATCAAATTCGTTTTCCATTCAATTCGAATTCATTATATATTCAATTCATTTCGAAATCGTTTTATATTCAATTCATTTCAAAATCGTTATACATTCAATTCATTTCGAAATCGTTATACATTCAATTCATTTCGAAATCGTTTTATTATTCAATTCATTTAGATTTCATTATATATTCAATTCATTTCGAAATCGTTATATATTCAATTCATTTCGAAATCGTTATATATTCAATTCATTTCGATTTCGTTATATATTCAATTCATTTTGAAATCGTTATATATTCAATTCATTTCGATTTCATTATATATTCAATTCATTTCGAAATCGTTATATATTCACTTCATTTCGATTATCGTTATATATTCAATTCATTTCGAAATCGTTATATATTCAATTCATTTCGATTTCATTTCAAAATATGCGTTTTCGAAATCACTTTTTAATATGCATTTTAAAATGAATAAAATCGATATAAATATCGTTCACGTCAAAATGGCGTCAATCTAACCAACACGGCTTTATATATTTCTATTTTCAAATATTCTATTCAACAAATGAATATTTATTTTTGTCGACACACGACTAATCTCAACGAATGAGTACTGTCCATGTGTGACAATTTTTGTTAAATTATTTCGTTCAACACATGACTAATCTCAACGGATGAGTACAGTCAACACATGAACCTTTATTTTATATTGATAAAGATGCAAATTTTATTATTAAAATATTTCGTTCAACACATGACTAATCTCAACGAATGAGTACAGTCAACACATGAACTTTTATGTTATAATATTCTTTATTTCCTAAATTGGAATGAGGCCCAATCAATCACCATATAAAATTAATTATATGGATTTTCATACAACACATGTATATAATAGCATTGAAAAATAATCAACCATCAACCAAAGTGCACTACACTGTATAAGCATCAAATATAGATATCTAACGCTTATAACAGCCTGTCAATCCATCGATCGACATATTTAATTAATCAGGATGAGTGAACTTCAAATTTCATCCCAACACCCGTGTGGGGTTTCAAACAATCAAACACATATTTTATTTGTGCAGTTGGGCGATGTGTAAAATTTATCGACCCAATCAATGTCCTTCAAATAGGTGTACATAAACAAACCGTCTGGTTTGTAAATGAATATTTATTTATTCACATTCACGTTAAAAATTATATCTTTAACGATCAAACTATTTTATTCAACATATGAATATTCTATTCGGTTCATTTATTAAATAAAATGTTATCTTTATTTTCCTAACTTATTTTTTTTAGAAAATTTCGGCGGCATAACGGCACGATACTAGAAACGGGACGAGGCCTAGCCTTATCCCCGGTCTAGTGAGGGCCCACGCCATTCACACATCAATCAAATCAATTTCATTTCACCAAACAATTCAATTCAATCCAATTAATCTAACCAACTACACAACCAAACAATTTAACAAACAAGCCATCCATGGTCTGTGGATGATGGGTGTCGGGTGCTACTAAACACCGTCTGCATCCTAGTATATATATATAACTAGAAAAATTAAATTGAAAGGTGAGAAGTTCTCACAGATAGCTATCCAATCATCTTGACTCTTCTTTGATAGAAATCTTCATCGTTATCGCATCTTTGTCATCTTCGTTGCTGTAACCACTACATATGTAAAAATCGAATTTTTACTTCGCTATTCCATATATAAAAATCGAATTTTTACTTTGCTATTCAATATATAAAAATCGAATTTTTATCTTGTTATTCAATCTATAAAAATCGAATTTTAATCTTGTTATTCGAATTTTTACTACGATGTCATATAGATAAAAATTCCGTTTGAAAAATATAGATTTCGCCTTTATAAAAATAAAGATTTCTCCTTTTCAAAAATAAAGTTTTCGCCTTTCAAATATAAAGTTTATATTTTTCTCGAAGTAAAAATCATATTTTTACTTCACTACTCATATCAAAATATCGTCTTTTCATATTTAAAAATATCGCCTTTTCATATTTAAAAATATCGCCTTTTCATATTAAAAAATATCGCCTTTTCATATTTAAAAATATCGCCTTTTCATATTTAAAAATATCGCCTTTTCATATTTAAAAATATCGCCTTTTCATATTTAAAAATATCGCCTTTTCATATTTTTATTTTTATCATCTATATAGTAAAGACCATATTTTTAATACTTTAAAAATATAAAAATCATATTTTTAACTTCTCGCTTATATAAAAATTATATTTTTAACCTTCCTATAATATAAAAATCCTATTTTTAATACTCTACCTATATAAAAATAATATTTTTATATCATCTACTATATAAAGATCATATCTTTAATTAGCTATAAGTATAAAAATCATATTTTTATACCTTTTAAAAATAATTTCAACTTATCAAAAATGGTTTCTTTCAACGATAAAAATCATTTCTTTTTACCAAAAAAAAATCAAATCTTTTTCTAAGTAAAAATCTAATTCTTTTGTTTATAAAAATCAGTTTTTATAATAAATAAATATATTATCTTTTCATAAATAAATAAATTCGCTGATTACCTTTATTAACCCCTTAAACCCGTCATTAGCTTAAAACAGTCTTCATCTTCCACTTTTCGACCTCCAGAACTGACGAGCCAGCCTTCGAAGATCAGCACCCCAACCCGCGAGCAGCTTCAAGTCGTGGAGGGGCCTGCGAGAGGTCAGGTGGTCTTCGTTGGCGATGAAGGGGGGAGCAGGTTGCTCGAACAAGGCTGGAGGAGGGGTTTCAGGCGACGGGCGGGTCTTTGGGGTTGCTTGGCGTCGCGAGCTCGAGGAAGAAGAGGGCGAGGCAGAGGAGGAAGGGGGCACGCCGCCAGAGAGGAGGCGCGGTGGTTTAGGGGGGCGGCGACGAGTCCCCCCCCCCCGGTCCGCCTCTATCTCCCCTTTTTTTTGTTATTTCGTTTTCAGTTCTGAAAGAAAAGAGGGGGGGCCAAGGTATAGGAGAAGATATTTTTTTTATATTTTTTTTTATTATTTTTAATGCAAAAAGTTGACTTTTACATACGACCTCAAAACGAGGCCCACCGCCTGTCGTCCATAGCGTATTACCGCTATTCCGAACACAATGGGATATGTATCGCATGCTGATTTGATCGCTTGAATCAGTTTCCGTCAGAATCTACATATAACTCTATATATTGAATTTGAACGCGCATTTCAATTTACCGGGGTCACATACTAACAAGAAAAATTCCCGAAAAATATTTTCTAGCTTCGTATTGACGATACGGTCCTAACAAAACTAGTTTCATCGAATTCTGAGACCGTTGGAAAAATGACCATTTTCCAGTCGATTAAAATCAACTAAAACTGGTCAAACGCGTTTTACTTCGCCACGCTCACATAATGATTCGAAAAATTATGAAATTTGAAATCTAGCAATAACTTTACATCCCGGATCCAAGAAAAGTGGTTTCGTCGAAATCCGAGGTCATTTGCAAAATGTCCATTTTTAAGGGCCTGAATTCCATAGCGACTATTCAGAATTTTCAACTGGACATATCTTTTGATTCCCGCTATGAAATTTTGATTTCTCGAATTCGTTGGAAAGATATTCTCAATTAGATCCTATTGTTTTTGGTTTCACTAAAATCCGGATTGTTTTGCACCCGGTACGTTCAATTGAAGTTTGAAATCGAATTATCGAACTACCGCGCCATTTTCAATTCTATTTATAATTATATATATAATTATTTATATTCTAACGACGACGTATATAAATATATACGTCGAATTCAATTCTAAACATTTTTCTCGTCGATATTATTTAAAATGATCTATTTTAAATAATCAAAATTCGCTAAAATCGCCAAAATAAAAATTTTAAACTGGCCTAGATTTTCGGGTTGTTACAATCTCCCCCACTTAAAACTTTTCGTCCCCGAAAAGGAACAAAGTCGAAAGTGGTTTGATTAATCAACTCTACGTTCGATCTGGCTTCCATTCTCGAACTTTTCAGTTTCTGAGAATTTTCAAAAATTTCAAAAATTTGGCTAACACCCTAAATTTTCGAAAAATTTCGCCATAACCTCCCCTGCACTAGGAGCATCAGGGAATTTCAAATAGCTTCCCCGGTCCTTCAGATCTCAAAAAGAAAAAGAAAAAGCCAAGCGGCTAGCCCATAGGCTCATAAAATCATCATCACCCAAACAAAACAGTAAATTATGTAGTAAACATGTACCTATTTGTCAGGCAAACAAATTTTATTCTTTGCTCTAGCCTCCTTGCTATGACCTGTTCAATGTAAGTACAAGTATATGCAAGAAAACACAACCAATTTTCAATATAATTCAATATGTGATTCAATTAGGCTAAATGGCTAAGAATTAGCAAACAAATAAACAAACAACCCAAACATCAATCAATTAGTGAATTAGAGTTTCAAATTCATAATTTTGATACATATACAAAAATCATGTTTTTGATGCCAAATCACAACAATAGGCCCTATCTAATTTTGGTTCTCACACCAGTCAGTTGGAAATATATAGAAATCCCACTTTCGTCTCACGAACATAAATTCTAATGATGGAGCTCCATCATCAAAATCATCTCCGGGCGATTAGAGTGTGATTCTATATCTATCCAGTATATTAAAACTTCAAATACACGTTTGCAAGGCGTTTATGCAAAATCTTTATATACTGGACTGTCCAAATCAATACAAATAAATAATCAAATACGAATAATTGATTTAAATTTTCAAAACAAAATTGGTTTTCATTTTAAAAATATACTCTTCACACTCGTCCTAGGATACTACTGATCCCATCTCTAACGAGTCATCCCCATTGGATATTACTAACCCAATATCTGATGAATTCTTTCGTATAGTTCTAATGTGCCTTGTTCTCTGAGCTTTGTAAACCAAAGCTCTGATACCAACTGTGACGAGAAGGGATTTCGCTCGGTCTGAACCAGTCGCTAAACCGACCCAGACCGTTCGAAACGCCCTATCGTTTGAGAACACGACAAAATAGAACGCATACAAAAGAACATTTCATTGTATATTACAACAATGCACCAGAATACAAGAATATACAGAGCATGAATGAATATTACACAGAAATATCAGAGATTTAAATTACATTTAAATACATAGCAGCGGAAAATAATACAATACACAACTAGAAGTAGATATACGGATACAAAGCTTTCCGGATATCATTCCAGATGTAAACCAAGATCCTGTGAATATAAATCTGCAAAACCAAAACTACTAGTTGCCCATGTCAAAATAGGGGCACCCAGAGTTTAGGTTAAAACAATAAACTCCAGGTCAGTCATGTGACTGGTGTGAGAACTAAAACAGTTATTAATCTTTACTTCAAAGTTAGGTAAATCAAGGGACCACGCCGTATAACACGGAACGGGTTTCCTCCCAAGAATACCAGTGCATAAAACAAATAGCGCAATGCTAAATAAAGAAAAATGAAGCTATTATAAGACCCAGGTCCTATCACACAATGCAACGCAAGCCGGGGGATAGGGTTTTTACCTTATAATAGCCAAGAATGCTTGATACGTTTAAAAGAAATCATTTGATACTATTATAAGTGCATAGTGTATAAAACAACTTCAAATCATAAGTACCAATCATAGGCGGCATAAGCGCCCCATCCCACTATGTCACCATACTAGGCTCTACAAATAAAACCGCAAATGTCAGGTATTTGGAAATTGGATTTCCGTCCATGAACCGAGGCAAAAGATAGTCCTCAACCGATTCGAGACTGCCTAGCTCGAGTCTCAGGATCAGAACGCATCGACCCTTGGAGCGACATGGCCGGTCCACACGGAGTGGATTAAAAATGCTTAAGCACTACGTTTCGCCGCCCTTTGGGGCGTAAGCGAGCCAACGAATGACTCCATCGGACCCGGATCGTCCGATCTAACCGAGACGCCTCGCAACAGCAACAACCACATAAGTCAAACTCGTCAGGGCGTGTAAAACCACTGACGCCACTTTTAGCTAGGAGGAAACGTAGGCCCTCCCTGAGGTCCTTCTCCCGTTTTTGGTTCATACCGGGTGTGAAACTCGCGAAGCAAACGTTACACAAAGCTATGCCACAAAGGCCGTGCTTTGATCATCAACCACAAGACTTTGCTTTTCAATAGAAGCCTTGATCATTTGCCACTTAGGCATGACACACATGCAATTCACTCCATGTGTTTGATATCCATCAATATATAACCCCTGAGCTCGTACGTCTCAGAGAAGGGCGTTAAGCAAGAGAATAAATTCTCCGCCGCCAAACAGATATATATTTAATAGAGATCAATCACACGGACTAAAATCCAATGTCAGACACACAGTCCATTTACAAGTCCGTTCTGGGTCTGAACGAAACCGGAGGCACCTAGTACCCCGCATATCCATCGACCTCCAAGCACGTCTGGACGATCACCAACTGTTTCCATCTTCTTGGGTGTACAGCCCAATCAAGATCATCAGTAATCACCCAAACGACGTGAAGACCTCCGGTCTTCGACCATCGTCTTCATCTTCGACTTATCGTCGTATCAGTTATTCAGAATGGGATAAACGCGGTCATTCCGAATAACTCGCGTATATTTTAAATAAGTGTTACACAAACACAACATACGCCTCATTCCAATTTATCAGTCACTAACCGTAAATTAATCAAGAGAATAATTCCCCAAATATTAACCCCGAAGGCCGAAACCAACATCAGATCAATATCCAGAAAACCATTCTGCTTGGCTAACCGACAGTTAGTTTCTAAATTTCACATTCATAGGGAAAGGTTCCCATTAATTTTATCCAAGATAAATTCCTTGAATTTATTCTCTAATCTTCTTTTGAATTTCGATTCAACTAGTCGGGATTAACGAACCTTACCGAAGTAATCATTTGTTTTAATTTCCCAATCCCAACCTATTCATCCCATGAAGTAAAACTGGTTATACTTCATATCTAACACCACGGTGTTATCGGTAAATTCAATTACCATTTCACGTTCAAATCTAATTAAAGATTTAACTATCGCCTGGAGCAAAACTGGTGCTACTCCATTCTCGATCATTTCAATCTAATTAAAGATTCATTAAAACTCCACTTAGTTTTAATCTTTAACTGGGTTAAAGAATCAGTGTCATTTAAAACACAGTTCACGATAAACCCAAAATCACATTCATTAATTATCGGGTTAAAGAACGAGTGTTATTTAAAACACTGTCCACGATAAACCCAAAAATCAATATCAATTCAATTCCAATTAAATATTATTTAATTGGTACACTTCATTAAATCTAAATAAAAAGATTTAATCTTTTCTCAACTGGGTTCAAGAACAGTGTTAGTGAAGACACCATTCACGACAAACCCAAATCACATTTGATATTCAATACAAGGCTCTGAATAGAAAATATATCGGCTTATATTCAATATCAAATTCTACGATTAACAAATGTCGTATTGGAAATAACGATATAAATATATATCTTTCAAATTTCCATAACAACATCCGTATAATCACGAATTCCAACATTGAAATATTCCGAAGACAATTTCGATTCAAATCCACTCCAATGCAATCATTGGAAATTCTGGTTATTTTTAAAACCCTTTCGAATTCAATTTATTTATTTAAAAATAAATAGAATTATAATTCTAGTTCAAAACTAGTTTACTTCGATAAAAATCTATTTTTATCTTTTCAAATATGGAGTTTTTCATCCCAATTCTTCTCAAATCATTTCTTATGATTTTACACAAATTATTACTATTTTTAACAATTTTATCAAGGCCCGTACAGTCGATTTCCATCAACGGCCATCGAACTGCACTTACAGCGACCTTTTTCAAATTTGATTTGGACGTATCTCCAAATCCAACCGTTAGATTTCAAATTTCTAATATTCGTTAGAAAGCTCTTTTCGATACGAACCCAACGGTTCCGGTTTTAGGAGAATCCGATGGTCGGATCTCCCGTAATGTCTGTTTGAAATAAATGGTCGAAATTCGCGAACTGCCGCGGCGCGGCGTGTTCTATTCAGGCCATTATATTATATATATATAATATATATATCGTCGATTTCTATTTAAAACGAATTATATAAATAGCTTTAAATTCGTTTCAAAAGCAATTTCAACTTCCATTTCAATTCAAATCAAAATTGAATTCTTCTTTATAAATTCGTTTTAAAATTCATTTCTATTCAATTCAAATTTCAATTCAATTTGAATTCATTTCAATTTGTTTCCAATTCAATTCAAATTCGTTTTCAATTCAATTCAAATTGGTTTTATATTCAATTCAATTCAAATTCGTTATCTATTCAATTAAATTCGAATTCGTTTCGTTTGCTATTCAACTGAAATCAAATTCGTTTTCCATTCAATTAGAATTCATTATATATTCAATTCATTTCGAAATCGTTTTATATTCAATTCATTTCGAAATCGTTATACATTCAATTCATTTCGAAATCGTTATACATTCAATTCATTTCGAAATCGTTTTATTATTCAATTCATTTCGATTTCATTATATATTCAATTCATTTCGAAATCGTTATATATTCAATTCATTTCGAAATCGTTATATATTCAATTCATTTCGATTTCGTTATATATTCAATTCATTTCAAAATCGTTATATATTCAATTCATTTCGATTTCATTATATATTCAATTCATTTCGAAATCGTTATATATTCACTTCATTTCGATTATCGTTATATATTCAATTCATTTCGAAATCATTATATATTCAATTCATTTCGATTTCATTTCAAAATATGCGTTTTCGAAATCACTTTTCAATATGCATTTTAAATGAATAAAATCGATATAAATATCGTTCACGTCAAAATGGCTTCAATCTAACCAACACGACTTCATATATTTCTATTTTCAAATATTCTATTCAACAAATGAATATTTATTTTTGTCGACACATGACTAATCTCAACGAATGAGTACTGTCCATGTGTGACAATTTTTGTTAAATTATTTCGTTCAACACATGACTAATCTCAACGGATGAGTACAGTCAACACATGAACCTTTATTTTATATTGATAAAGATGCAAATTTTATTATTAAAATATTTCGTTCAACACATGACTAATCTCAACAAATGAGTACAGTCAACACATGAACTTTTATGTTATAATATTCTTTATTTCCTAAATTGGAATGAGGCCCAATCAATCACCATATAAAATTAATTATATGGATTTTCATACAACACATGTATATAATAGCATTGAAAAATAATCAACCATCAACCAAAGTGCACTACACTGTATAAGCATCAAATATAGATATCTAACGCTTATAACAGCCTGCCAATCCATCGATCGACATATTTAATCAATCAGGATGAGTGAACTTCAAATTTCATCCCAACACCCGTGTGGGGTTTCAAACAATCAAACACATATTTTATTTGTGCAGTTGGGCGATGTGTAAAATTTATCGACCCAATCAATGTCCTTCAAATAGGTGTACATAAACAAACCGTCTGGTTTGTAAATGAATATTTATTTATTCACATTCACGTTAAAAATTATATTTTTAACGATCAAACTATTTTATTCAACCTATGAATATTCTATTCGGTTCATTTATTAAATAAAATGTTATCTTTATTTTTCTAACTTATTTTTTTTAGAAAATTTCGGCGGCATAACGACACGATACTAGAAACGGGACGAGGCCTAGCCTTATCCCCGGTCTAGTGAAGGCCCACGCCATTCACACATCAATCAAATCAATTTCATTTCACCAAATAATTCAATTCAAACCAATTAATCTAACTAACTACACAACCAAACAATTTAACAAACAAGCCATCCATGGTCTGTGGATGACGGGTGTCGGGTGCTACTAAACACCGTCTGCATCCTAGTATATATATATAAATAGAAAAATTAAATTGAAAGGTGAGAAGTTCTCACAGATAGCTATCCAATCATCATGACTCTTCTTTGATAGAAATCTTCATCGTTATCGCATCTTTGTCATCTTCGTTGCTGTAACCACTACATATGTAAAAATCGAATTTTTACTTCGCTATTCCATATATAAAAATCGAATTTTTACTTTGCTATTCAATATATAAAAATCGAATTTTTATCTTGTTATTCAATCTATAAAAATCGATTTTTTATCTTGTTATTCAATCTATAAAAATCGAATTTTTACTACGATGTCATATAGATAAAAATTCCGTTAGAAAAATATAGATTTCGCCTTTATAAAAATAAAGATTTCTCCTTTTCAAAAATAAAGTTTTCGCCTTTCAAATATAAAGTTTATATTTTTCTCGAAGTAAAAATCATATTTTTACTTCACTACTCATATCAAAATATCGTCTTTTCATATTTAAAAATATCGCCTTTTCATATTTAAAAATATCGCCTTTTCATATTTAAAAATATCGCCTTTTCATATTTAAAAATATCGCCTTTTCATATTTTTATTTTTATCATCTATATAGTAAAGACCATATTTTTAATACTTTAAAAATATAAAAATCATATTTTTAACTTCTCGCTTGTATAAAAATTATATTTTTAACCTTCCTATAATATAAAAATCCTATTTTTAATACTCTACCTATATAAAAATAATATTTTTATATCATCTACTATATAAAGATCATATCTTTAATTAGCTATAAGTATAAAAATCATATTTTTATACCTTTTAAAAATAATTTCAACTTATCAAAAATGGTTTCTTTCAACGATAAAAATCATTTCTTTTTACCAAAAAAAAAATCAAATCTTTTTCTAAGTAAAAATCTAATTCTTTTGTTTATAAAAATCAGTTTTTATAATAAATAAATATATTATCTTTTCATAAATAAATAAATTCGCTGATTACCTTTATTAACCCCTTAAACCCGTCATTAGCTTAAAACAGTCTTCATCTTCCACTTTTCGACCTCCAGAACTGACGAGCCAGCCTTCGAAGATCAGCACCCCAACCCACGAGCAGCTTCAAGTCGTGGAGGGGCCTACGAGAGGTCAGGTGGTCTTCGTTGGCGATGAAGGGGGGGAGCAGGTTGCTCGAACAAGGCTGGAGGAGGGGTTTCAGGCGACGGGCGGGTCTTTGGGGTTGCTTGGCGTCGCGAGCTCGAGGAAGAAGAGGGCGAGGCAGAGGAGGAAGGGGGCACGCCGCCAGAGAGGAGGCACGGTGGTTTAGGGGGGCGGCGACGAGTTTCCCCCCCGTCCGCCTCTATCTCCCCTTTTTTTTTGTTATTTCGTTTTCAGTTCTGAAAGAAAAGAGGGGGGGGGGCCAAGGTATAGGAGAAGATATTTTTTTTTATTTTTTTTATTATTTTAAATGCAAAAAGTTGACTTTTACATACGACCTCAAAACGAGGCCCACCGCCTGTCGTCCATAGCGTATTACCCCCATTCCGAACACAATGGGATATGTATCGCAAGCTGATTCGATCGCTTGAATCAGTTTCCGTCAAAATCTAAATATAACTCTATATATTGAATTTGAACGCGCATTTCAATTTACCGGGGTCACATACTAGCTAGAAAAATTCCCGAAAAATATTTTCTAGCTTCGTATTGACGATACGGTCCTAACAAAACTAGTTTCAACGAATTCTGAGACCGTTGGAAAAATGGCCATTTTCCAGTCGATTAAAATCTACTGAAACTGGTCAAACGCGTTTTACTTCGCCACGCTCACATAATGATTCGAAAAATTATGAAATTTGAAATCTAGCAATAACTTTACATCCCGGATCCAAGAAAAGTGGTTTCGTCGAAATCCGAGGTCATTTGCAAAATGTCCATTTTTAAGGGCCTGAATTCCATAGCGACTATTCAGAATTTTCAACTGGACATATCTTTTGATTCCCGCTATGAAATTTTTATTTCTCGGATTCGTTGTAAAGATATTCTCAATTAGATCCTATTGTTTTTGGTTTCACTAAAATCCGGATTGTTTTGCACCCAGTACGTTCAATTGAAGTTTGAAATCGAATTATCGAACTACCGCGCCATTTTCAATTCTATTTATAATTATATATATAATTATTTATATTCTAACGACGACGTATATAAATATATACGTCGAATTCAATTCTAAACATTTTTCTCGTCGATATTATTTAAAATAATCTATTTTAAATAATCAAAATTCGGTAAAATCGCCAAAATAAAAATTTTAAACTGGCCCAGATTTTCGGGTTGTTACAGTGTATCATTACATTGATGTTGCATTTGGATGGATGATTTTGCACACATATAGAACATACATGTTTTAGGATAATTTGCATACATTTTGGTTACATGGCACAAACATACGTTGCATTAAGGAGGTCAACTGAATCAGTAGACCGCCTGATCTTTTGCATTAGTTTACAGACATATACACACACTATTGCTTATGTTCATAAAAGCATTAGAAATTCCTTAAGGACAATGGATGCATGTGATTGCTAGATGGATGTATCATTTGGGATGTTAGGATATACATTCTTCTTAACTTAGAGATTTCGAGGATGAAATCCTTTAAGTAGGGAGAATGTAACACCCCAAAATTTTAACGACACTAAAGATGATGAATTAAAGAATAATTAGTGTGAAATACACTGTTAACAATGAATCAAGGAAAACTTAATTTAATATTCAGAATTAAGTAAAATGGACTGCGCCATTGCGTCCATCTCGAAATTCTGGTCAAAATAGACACTTGGTTTGCGTAAATCAGATATATGTAGAAGTTATTAAAGTTTGAAGTTTGTATACGCACAGGAAGAATATATATATATATAAGTACTTCAGAAATTCAAAAATTGGTCCAGAAATTTGAAATTCGGTTCAAAATTCAAAATTTGGGAAGGCGGCAGATTTCCCGCCCAGGTGGGTCGACCCATAGTTTGTCCTACCAAAAGGGGGGTTGACCCATAGGTCGACCCACTTAAAGGGGGGTCGACCCACCCCTGATAGATCTTGGCGAAATACTTTGTTTTTTATCTGGACACCTTTTTGAGCAAGATTCACTGAACCCTAGGCTATATAAAGGACCATAGACCTAGGTTTTATTCATCTAAAAATAATGCTGATGGCGAAGCTCTGTTGCAACGAAAATTAAAATGGCCTCTCTACTTCTAAATCAATTCAAAGAAGATTATACATATTTGAAGACTACTACAACAAATTCAGCGATGGCTACAACAACTTATTCAATATGTTCTTCGCAGTAATTTGGATCCATTCCTTAGATCTATTCACTGTGAGTTCATGTTATTTTTAGATCTGAATATTTAAATAGTAATCTTGATATGTATATAAAAACTGGATCTTGAATCGATGCATAATTAGTTCTATTATGACATAATTATCAGATCTGCTTTTATATGTTCATATCACCACCATGTTAAATCTTCTCATAATATACCTATTCAATTTATGCCTATTTCTATCAGTTTATTATTGATTCGTTATTATGCCTATTCTTGATTCTCTTCTCTCCCACTTTTTCCCTTTTTATTTTTATACAGTCGGTCTACCTTCGAGCCTGGGCCTAAGCTGAAAAATGCGAACATGCGAATTTGGGAAAGGCATAATTTGGGGCATAATTGGTATTGGAAAATATGGATCTAAATTTGGGAATAAAATTTGGAAATATACGAATATGAATTTGGGGGCATATATTGTGCTGGATAATATGAATATAAATTTAGGCATACGTTGGAAAATATAATTTGAGCATAAATTGGGACACTATGTACTGATTTTGGACATAAATTGGGACGTATGTGAATATGAATTTTAGGCATACATTGGAAAATATGCGAATATGGATTCGGGTATAACTTGTATTGAAATGGGCGACTATGGACTAAGGGCATAAATTGGAAAATATGCAGATTTGGGTTTGTGCATAACATACATACATACATACATACATACACACACACACACACATACACATATATATATGCCTTGACTCATAACTTGGGAAAAAGAGCATATGGTGCATAATTAAAAGGTGAATTGAAAAACGGTGTAAAAGTCTATGATTTGAATAGTGAATTGGGCACATAATTAAATATGGGGAAAAGAGAAATAATCACCTATAATGACATAGGTAGGTTTGGATAAAAATGGAATGTCAAGTAATAACAATTAGGAATTGTAATTGCACTTATGACACGAGGTTCGGTTGCATTAGTGGTGGAAGTCTATCCGGACCCAACCGGCATATCTAACAGCCACTAATGTTGAACCTAATGTGAGAGGTCTAAGTGTGAAAATATGAATCGGGCTAAGACATAGGGTTAGACCCAACTGTGGAATAAGACTGCCTGGACTCGAACGGCATATCCAGCATCCACACGTTGTAGGCCTAATGCGGGAGCTCTAGCCCATTATAACCAAAATTGGACATGGTAATGAATTGGACTACTTAACCTAATTTAATCCATAAGGATTCTATGATTATGAACTTAAGTTAGGGTTAAGTAAAATTGGATGGGTAGTGGGTGGATTAAGTAAAATAAAGGGGGTGGGTAATATTTACATATAGGCCTACGAACTTAACCCAATAAGGTTATGTTATTAAAGACACCTAGTGATATACATAACCGGTGGAAAATATAATAAAGTTATGTAAATAAAGACACCTTGTAGGGTAAGCATAACTTGTAGAAATGATAGAATTTGATATGCGTAATAATCTGCTAAGTAAACAATGATAAGTTGTAGTGACGGTGTAAATTCAATTTATGATTAAATGAGAAAGAATGAGGAAAACTTGTAAAATAAATAAGTTATATTTAATCATAAATGGTAAGTGACATGTTAATTAGGAAACATGTGAATTGAGATATACTTAATAACGTATTAAGGATAATATGTTATTGAAATTATGTAACCAAGCAAGAATATAAAATAGATTGTGGATTACAGACCTTGGGCCACAATCTAGAGAATAACATGTTTGGACTTATTAATAAACTTAAATGGATTAAGTTATATGATTTAAATTAATAAGCAAGAGAAACTTGGTAAATTGGAATAAGAATTCAATATGAACGGGAGTAACCAAGTTAAATGGGAACCGGGTGAGGTAAGGCAAGCGCGTAAAAGAATGTTTAGACATTGGGTCTAACAACATATTAAAGAAAGGCGCTTGGACCAGTCCATACGTTTGAGGGTGAATAACCCAACAGGGTAGATTATCGAGGTGTTATAAGACACGAGGGGAGCACAGATTCATCTAATTGTTATGACGGCTCCAACGGGCTAGAAGGGGAAGCTTGCAACTTCCTGAAGTACGTAAGGTGCTCCTAGTAGTCCTCTGTGCGGTGACAAATGTCTTAGGCTGTACTCATAGAGGTTGAGTCCGTGCGTAACTATTAGGTGGGTGGGCCTTGACTGCAGATGTAGCTATGCATTCAGAATGTTGTGACGAGGTGACACTAGGGTGATTCGACGGTTGCCTCACGAGGAGGTAGAGAGGGTCACGACCAACAAGGATAGTAGACCGTCAGATATCCGTCATCGACGACCAGCGGGATGCGAAAAGACTAGATCTAAACCCAAGATATCATTTCACCTTTCACTATCGAGGTACAGGGTTGAGGGTAGACTCCACATGGATGTTTAGGTTGGTTGTATCAAGGGCGGTCAGTTAGCTCTTATAGTCTTTACTAGTTGAGGGAGGGGCCGAGGTAAGGCCATAGCCACCACGGAAACAGACCCTACGTATATCAGTATATAAAGGCTTTTTAAAGACGGGCCTGTACAGATATGGAAAATCTCTCGACCGAGTACTGTGTTCCTTGTACCGCCCTGCCACGGAACTTGGTGCACATTATAGGACGTGCGATTGAGTCATCGAGCTACAATTACAGTACATACGCGGGACAGTCTAGATACTTGCATATTTGCTCTGGGTGGTGTATCATATACTAGAGGGCATTATTCCGATAAGGAATCTGATTTGATCGATGGTGGCACTGCATACGCTTACATAGCATAGTAATGATAGATATATGAAAAATGTAACATTTTATATAGAGATCCGTACGTCACTCCGGCATAGGATGAGGGACTGTGTTCATTACGGTGGAGACCGTGCGAGTGGGGTACCATGGGGTGTATCTTAATATTGAGAGATAGCTACATATATTGTATTAGGTGAATCCATGGGAAAGTAAATGGGTGTGATGCGCGTATAAGTCTTGAGTACTATTAACCCAAGTAACCTAATAATCAAGAAAATATAATGGAACAGTATTAGTAGGGATCATTCTACTTCTGATATACTAGTATCTGCACGGTGAGGAGAAATGTATTTAAGAAGTGCAATATATCTTGTTCATCTTATCTTTCTCAGTTCACACTTGTTATTGTTACTGTTATCTTGTTCTTCCAGTTTTATATATACCTGCCATGATGCTTTTGGGATAGACTTTATGTCTGACCCTTTTTGTTTCCTTTTCTCTCTCTTCTGTTTCCCCCCACCAGGTTCTCAGGGTGGAAGTGCTTAGAGTTGATTTGGATTCATTTAGCTTAGCTTGGATTTTGGATATAGATGTATCGCTTTGACTTCTGGTCAACTCCCTTATGGCTTCATAGGGAAATACGGTTTTATACTTTAGCACTCTGATATTTTTGACAAGACAGATTATTAATGTAATTAGTTACTTATGATGTAAACTCAGTATTTGGGACCATGATGTTTTGATTTAAGTAAAGTTTTTTTTTAGTTTTTAATTCTTCTGCTATTTTACATGTCTGTCTTGTGCTATTATTTTCTTATTTACATATAACGCTTCACGGAACTTAATGCATTCCCATAGTGAGTGACATAAACGAATGTGGGGTGTCACCCTGTATGAAACTAGAACTACTGTTTTACCTGTTTTCCTTTGCTTAACCAATCGTTCTAGTAATCATAACAACTCACTTGGAGATGCCATTATTTTAGGGTAGGGAGCATAAAATAATTTTAAATTGAACCGTTTTGGATACTGAGTGGCTAGCTAATGCAAACATAGTATTTTTATCGGTTTCACATATAACCAGTGCAAGAAAAGGTATTTGCTTCTTATTTGCAACATTTTTCAATCAAAATTGGAGAAACTTATTTTTTCCTTATTCTATTGCTTTTTCAGTACCAATTGCACCAGTTGTTATCCTACAACCGAAGAAAAAAAACTATATTTACTTTGGTTGTTGACACAACCAGTGCAAATCAGGCGAAGTAATAAATTTGATTTGTTATAGGGAACTACTTAATTTTCAAACGGAGAATCTTCTAAATAAAAATATTAGATGCCATAGAACGGGATCTACAGAAGCTACACATTAAAGCTTAGGGCCACAGATGAATGTGTAATTATCCAGACATTTGGTAATTTAGGAAAATAGGGTTCACAATGGTTGTAGTTTTATCTGTAGTTTTCTTACGGATTTTAATAATTTTTCTGTAAGTGTTTCTATAAGTTATTTTCTATAGATATTTTTCTGCGTCTTCTTGGGGTTTTCTTTTATTAATGTTATGTAACGAACCGACCAATTTCCAATCCTGATCATTGACATAGTTACCATGTCAACTAATCAAGCACCATAAATTTACCGAATCAATAATGGAAAGAAGTTAGAGGGTGAGAAATAGAAAGAAAGATAAGTTGGAATAGAAGAACACGAACTCAAAGCAGACAAAATCTCACAGCGGAATGAATAAAATATATTATATAACATAACTTTTAAAATACAAATTTTCATGTATATATGTGCCATCATTAAAGTACAACACAACACGTCACAAAGGAAATAAATAGTAGCTATCTTTCCTGCTCTAAGCTCCTCCAAGTATATAAGTGAAATCCCGACTATTTGATTGCCATACAAATTTGGGCATCTAAGAGTTTAGGGTAAAACAAAAACAAAACAAACTTTAGGTCAATCATTGGACTGGTGTGAGTAAACTACAACACTTGGTTTAACTTTTTTTTAAAAGAAAGGATAATAGTAGGACTGATCCACACATAAATATGGATGGTTTTTACCTTACGATAATCCAAAGTATTTTTTGTATCAACACTATTCTGATATTATAATAGTGTCTAATCAAATCAATAACAATCTAGCGGAACACTTGCATCTCACGCACCACATACATAGTATACAATCGGAATTGTGGATGCTTATTGGATAATGGATTTCCAACTATGAAAATGTATAAAACCACCTTCCGATAGTCTATCTCTAGAGACGAATACACGGGTTCAACAAGACCATCTTGCAAGCCAAGCCACACGTGACCGACCACTCATTTTGTTGAGTGTACCGAGTGTCATTTCATCAACAGTTGAGATCAACAACTGTCACCGAAGAATACAACAATGATAGAATAAATAAGCAAATGGATTTTTCTCTTGATTTGGTGATAATACTCCCAAATGGGAGAGACCCACATAGCCAAGTTGCCTGCCCGATTTTGGTCATTTTCTGATTGTGAGACGTAAGGCCATACTTACCATTTTAATGCCATAACATCATTCATTTTGAATGTCACATCATCAAACCCGCCAAATCATTAGTTGACTTCCTCAAAAATATCACGGGTATAAAGCTAAGAGAAACAAATTCCTCAGCCACTTACGTAAATACATTTAAAGAGATCAATGTAGATGATCTGTTAGGCATACTCTGTTAGACATTCATCCATACAAGTTGTCCTAGGACTGGGCAAACCAAAGGCACTATCCCATCAATCCATCTTAGGAAATTTCAACCTTGGATTAACAGAACAACCCTTGCACTTTACTCAGTCTTCAATAATCTTCAACATATTTGATTCACAACACTTATGCCCATACAGAGTGGTTTTCAGATAATAAACCTGATCCTGGTCTCTCCATCTTCAATTATCTTCAGCATAATTAATTTCTTATTAATTTATCATTTCCAAATTTTCCTTTTTCCCGTTTCCCATATCTTTACTCATATATTCTCAAATTCGTTTGGCCTCTTACGATTCTTGGAAAAACATTTCCATATGTCATAAACTATTAATTTTTTTTATTCCATAAAATATCTCTTATCACAGTTGTAACACCCCGCATTTTTAATATAATTAAAAATGAAATAAAATTTATGAAAATATGCTTAGATAGGTAAATAATGGTGATGTATAATGAGAATTAATTAATACATGGAAGAGAAGAAAAATTAACACGATAATAGTATGTGTAACGAGAAGATAGTAAAATAAGGATATTTAATTTAAATATCAGGAATTAAGTAAAATGGACATCACCATTGCGTTCCTCTCGAAATTTTGCATGAAATAGAGTCTAAGTTTTCAAAAATCGGAGTCCGTATGAAGGAGTTATGACCTTCTGAAGTTTCAGCGAAAAATCAGAAAACAGCCCAGCCCAGAACAGAAAAAACAAATGACCAGGTCGACCGACCTGTAGCGACCTGGAGCGGGAATTTTGATCCAAAAGCAGGAAATTCGCCCCAGAAGCTGTCCAGGTTCATTTTTGAGCACCTGGATGAGTTTTTGGGCCTGGTACGTTGGTCTAACACCTATATAAACACCATAGGCTCATTGTAAACTCCACAACAATTCATGGCAAGGCCATGGCTCTCTTCTAACTTGATTTCTTCTTCCTCCTCAAGCTATTGATCTAAATAAATCTTAGATTTATTCTTCTCTCTTTTCTCTACAACATCTATTCTTAAAATTAACAGGAATGAGATCTAGAATTACTACAACCATGAATAAAAAGAAAAGAGGCTTAGATCTAAATCACTGCGCAAAGAGAAGGAATTCAGATCTGCGACCTACGCCGCATATGAAATTCAAAGATAAATTGAATTGGACATGAAATCAATCAAAGATGAATCAAAAGCAACAAAAAGGGGGAAATCAGTTCGAAGATTAATCTCGTTCCTATTTGGAAGATGAAAAACACTGTGAGTGGAGTTATAATGCACTTTTTGTGTAAAATTATTATTTATCGTTCAAACATTCCCTATGTAAACATGAAATGAAATTATTGAATCCATAATGTTTAATATTATCATGTGCTCGATTTTAATTATTATGACTACGATTATGTGCCTCCTTTTATTCTTTCCGTTTTCGATTTTTTATAGCTAGGCTATCTCGAGCCTAGATCTATCATAAAATAAATACGATTGAATGATTATTGCAAGCGAAAAAGGGAAACGCTCGGTTTTGGGCTGAACTGGAGGGTTTGGTTATAAATTACAAAGAGGGTTGGGCGTAATATAACATTGACAAAACCTGAATGCATAAACCAAATTTAGAATTATACGCATGAACATGATTTTGGGTTTGGCGTAGGATTGACATCATTGATTTAAGCATGAAATTAACTGATGGATTTGTTAATGGGCACATGTCTCTAAAATAAAACCTGTATTATAACTTGAATTTGGATAAGAACACAAACTTGATATGAATTGACATCTGGAATTTGACATGAAGTTTACATCTAGAACTTGAACATGAAATTGACATGAATATGAATTATGAATTTAATGATAGACGTAACCTGTTAATGGGATTACAAGCATGAATATAAATTAGGGTTTTTGGGTAAAGCTAGGATTTGGAAAATTGACACTTGACATCTAGATTGAACTTGATACTTGAATTATGACACTATTGAAATGCATTGAACATGAACATGGTTGAGTAATCTGTGTAATGTAAATATGGACAAGATTATGAAACTTGAAATATGACATTTAGAATATGCTTATGAACTTGACATCTAAAACGAACGCGAACATGGCATGAATTGGTAGTTGACATTTATAAGAACATGCTTGTAAGTTGGGTAATTGGCATAACATGAACTTAATATTATTTTTTTGACATGATTATGAACTCGACATATGCCACTTAGAATAGACATGAACCAAACATGAAACGTGGCTAACTCGAGGTTAGGATGAGTTTGCGATGTAATCCTGCCCGGAACCGCTCGGCCTAACTAGTGGTAGCAAAAAATAGGTCCTAATGTGAGAAGTTAGTCATATCGCGCTTGAAACCCGAGGTTAGACTGAGTTGTGGTGTAATTCTGCCCGGAACCGCCCGACATAACCAGTGACCACAACAACAGGTCTAATGTGAGAGGTTGTGGTGCATTAATAATTAATTAATGGCACATGATTCATAGGGTTAAGTCATGAATTCAAAGACAACACTTAACCAAATTTGTGAATGAACGTTATAAGGAGATGGGGTTAAGTCAACACAAACATATGAACAAAACTTAACCAAAAACAGAAATAGGGAATGTTAACTACCTATTATAAATCGAAGTAGAAATAGTCGAAGGGTTAATTAGGGGGTAAATCTGTCCTATGGACAGAGAAAGACTATGACTTAAGATGTAATGTAAGACCTGAAGGGTGGGATAACCTATAGTATGGGGTAAGCTAAGCAAGAACTATGGGAAAGCACCCATGCGCTATTACCGAATAAAAAAGTACTTAAGTCATGCTTGAATTCATGGGAAAACCATAGTCAACAAGTTTAATTATAAAGCGAGAATATGTGGTCTTATGTCTAAGGTAACAAGAATTGACTAAGTAAAACAACGAGAATGATAATTAAGTAACAAGCCTTAGTTAATAAGAAACTAAGCAATAAACCTTAGTCAAGAAAACGATCGAGAACGGGAACAAAGTTGTAATCCTTATTTAAGGGGACTAAGTGATAAACCTTAGTTAAGAAGATCAATGGGAAAGGAAACTAAGTGGTAAACCTTAGTTAAGAACAACTAAGTAATAATTCTTAGTCAAGGAAACTGAACCAGTCCATAAATAGATGAATAACCCGATACGGTAGATCATCGCTTAACAAGCACACGAGGAGGAGCGAACGTTTATCTGATTTCGAAAAAGGCTCCAGAGGACTGGGTTACGAAGCACGTAGCTTTGGGGAACGTGAGGGTACTCTTGGTATCCCTCTGTGAGGTTGCAGATGATCCGCTTGGGCTCACAGAGGTTAAGGTCTGCGGTAGGAGAACCAAGAGTATGCCTTGGTTGCAATATAAGGCAACCTAAAGACTAGGATGGACCAGCGTGAGGCGGCGATATCTTGTGTAGCCCTGTGATAGCACTCATCGTCTACCTACCGTCTTCAGTCAATCGTAATACGCATGCGGAACGGCAGAAAACTCCCAACAGACCATATACTTGCTATCTAGTTATGGGTGAGGCTGGCCAATAGGAAAGTTGGGCATAGGTGGTAGGAGTATAGTTCTCGTGCTTGATTTTCTTGGATTGCCTTTCATTAGTTGAGGGAGGGGTCACGTGGGACCATAACCACTGGTAGAAAAACAGACCTTAGCATCTGCATCGGCAGATAACTTAAAGCTCCCGACCGAGTTCCGTATTTATTGATTTAGCCCTGTCACGGGACTCGGGCCGCACATACAGTGTACATGTGCACCTAGACATCGGAAACGATTCGCGATACATACAAGGGAAAAGGACGTTGTTCGACAGGTAGCATAATCCTTAGTAGTCCTAGGTGGGATAAACCTTAATCGAATCTAGAAAACGTTCAATAGGTAGCATAATCCCTAGTGGTCCTAGGTGGAATAAATCCTAGTTGAACACTCGATAGTTCATGATAAGGAAACCTAGCCAGATCAAGGGTGGAAGTCCAAACGATTTCAAGAATGGTGGCACTACGTTGAAGTAGTATATAATTACGTGATAAAGCCCGTACGATATACGGCAAGGGACTGTACGTATACATGGAAAGGATTATACGAGTTGGAGAAAAATTACATATACGATATATTAGGTTAAGAATGACATGGGTTTGGCCTTGGGTGCTAATATTGTGAATAACCTAACAAACAAGAAATTATAGCTGAACGGTATATGTAGGGTTACACAAGAGTTTATTATAGTCCAGTCACACAGAACTTATGTTCTGACCCCCTCCTCACAACATGCGCAGGTTAGGTTCATGACAGAGATAGTATTGCTTGACTACTGGCTTGGCAGTATTATTATTAAGGTAATGCTATTTTGAATAAATTATATTTTATTCCTTCCATTGTGAGATGCTTTTCGAACTCTGACATGTTTCTTTCTCTCTATCTTTTCTGCAGGATACTAGAGCACTCAACTCGGGTCTCGGCGGACTGGATTTTGAAAAAAAATCGGTCTATCGGAACCCGGGTTGTTACATCTGGTATCAGAGCTTCGGTTTAGTGATCTTAGGGCGATAATAAGTGAACGTATTTGTATTTTCTAAAATATAAATATGTTATATATATATAAACCTAAATCCATATAGTAGCCCACTAGACATGTAAAGAGTTGGGATATTGGTTTGTACACCAAAGGCATGGACATAGAAATTTTGGAAACCATTAGGTGGTTGGGAAAGTGTACAATATGACTTGGAGCTAGAAAGTATCACATGGAATGGAAACTGAAATATTAGTATCTCAGAGTAGTGGGTCTAGAAGTAAAACCTTAGAAAATAGGAAAAGGTTAAAGTGTGAAAAATGGATTAGGAATATATATAGTCGAGAAAATTGAATTTGTGAAAGTGCCTAGGAAAGCTTAGTTAAGTGGAAAACCCGCTTTCAGTCTGACCCAATAATAAACTTTTAAGAACTTGAATTTGTAAAAGAGTTTGTGGTATTTTCTAAGTTTTGATCTTAAAAGTATCTTGATGTTTGAAAAGTGCATATTGGGTTTTAAAATAAAGTGGGGTATATTGTGTAAAACCATGATTTCTTGTTTTGAAAGAATTCTCTCATGAAAAAAAGCATACATATATATAGCTCACTAGTTCTCATATATGAAAAACTTGAAAGAAAAATATTGGCCTATGAAGTAAATAGCAAGGACTGTCTTGGAATAATAAAAACAAATTTCCCGTAGAATGCATAAGCATTGAGACCTAGAATTGTTGCTTGAGAAAAAGAAAAAGGATAGGCTAGTAATACACAACATGGACTAGTAGTGACTACTAGGTAATGAAGGGCAAGCAAGTATATAGACCCTGTTGGGTGGACTCGCGATTATCAGAGGTAATAAAGCATTAAGATTCTTGGCCCATAGTTGTAGCTGTGTAGGATACTGTTTGACTAGAAAACGGAAAAGCTTATTTGAAAAGATAAATAAATAATATAAACTTGAGAAACTGGACTAAGTCAAATAAGTCAAGAAAGAGAATAGCCTAACTAACTATAAAACAACAAATTCAGTAAAGCAACAAAACAAGACGGGGGAAAGAAAATGAAAATCTCAAGAAAAAGATGAATAAATATGAAATTATTTCAAGCTAAAGTCGAAAATATGAGAAAGAAATTTTCTTATGTGGTTGTGCTTAGATAAGAAAATAGGAAATCTTAATAGAATAGTTATATAAAAATCCAAGCACAATTAGAAAAGAAAAACGGAGGATGTGAATTTTTCCGTTTTATACCTTTTCGTAACATAAGAAATCGAATTTGGAAAATTAGATTTTTCTAAATCTCGAATTAAAAGATAGATGGTAGGGTTTTGGATGCGAAAATTGGATGAACTATGCTCTTATTCGATAAGAGTATGGGAAAATTTGAATGAAAAATGTTTAGATTTTTCAAAAATATTGCATCCATATAGAACTACAAGTATATTTAGGATGTGAGCATCATGTTTTGAAAAGGTTTTTAAAGTTTGCATACATATAGGTGGATCCAAATTAGGCATACATGCTTTACTATAATGTATTTCACTTTGCACATGTGCACAATGTTGCAACAATTGGATGAACACTAATTGGATGTTGCGAGGGATTATCTATTTTACTCTTATCGAATTTCGGGGACGAAATTCTTTAAGGGTGGGAGAATGTAACACCCCGCATTTGTAATATAATTAAAAATGAAATAAAATTTATGAAAATATGCTTAGATAGGTAAATAATGGTGATATATAATGAGAATTAATTAATACATGGAAGAGAAGAAAAATTAATACGATAATAGTGTGTGTAACGGAGAAGATAGTAAAATAAGGATATTTAATTTAAATATCAGGAATTAAGTAAAATGGACATCAACATTGCGTTCCTCTCGAAATTTTGCATGAAATAGAGTCCAAGTTTTCGAAAATCGGAGTCCGTATGAAGGAGTTATGTCCTGGGGGTCGACCTGTAGCGACCTGGAGCAGGAATTTTGGTCCAGAATCGGGAAATTCGCCCCAGAAGCTGTCCAGCTTCATTTTTGAGCACCTGAACGAGTTTTTGGGCCTGGTACGTTTGTCTAACACCTATATAAACACCATAGGCTCATTGTAAACTCCACAACAATTCATGGCAAGGCCATGGATGTAAGACCCGTATTCTACGCATCATAGGATCGTAGAATATTTATTTCTTTCACAAACGAAGTCGTATGATCATGTAACTTTGGGAGACGACTATTGGGGTCATTTCCCGTGTTCATGATTTTTCCCGATTTTTAAATGACCATTTTACCCCTAGTTGGAACTGTTTTGGCCATAACTTTTGACTGGAAAGGAATTTTGACCTGAAACCACTTCCATTGGCTTCGGATGATGGTTTACAATTCCGTAGAGTGGTCACATTAGCCAAACGGACTCACCGTTTGGGAGATATGGCTGAAACAAGTTTTAAATGGTGAAAAACAGCTTAATTGGGCTTAACCGGGTAATTAGCAGCTATGCCCAAAGGGGATTTCAGGTTTAGCGGCATAGGAGGGCTGACTAGGGTTAGGAAATCACTTTCATTTCAGTTTTGAGCCGCCACAAACCTTCTTGAGACCCTAGTAATGACTTCCATCCTCTAAAACCACTCCAAAACACATTTTTAGTGAAGATTAAGCCGAAACTACATCAAAATAAGGCCAAATAGCAACATAGCAAGGTTGGAGTTATTGCTATACATAGGAATTCGACCCAAACAGAGAGTATTTCAGATTTGGTGTTTTATTTTGTGGCCAAGGTGAGTGATTAGCATCGTTTTGGCACTAATTACAGTTAATTAAGGGTAATTAGTGAAGATTAGCGAATTTATACACTAATAAATTCTGGAAAAATGTTTAGAAATTCTTAAATAATATTTTATGCCTCTGTTAGAAATTTGATTTAATTTGATTAAGTTTTGTTAACTCTATGATTAGTTTTACTTAAACATGCTTAAGGGAAAAATGGGATTTTGGATATATTTGATCCATTTTGACATATAGATTCATTGTTTTGGTGTTTGTGGTTAGTTTGCTATGTTGCTATGACTGTTTGACATGATTTGTGATTGATTAGTATAGTTAGATTTGTCGAAAACGTCGTCGAATGGCGTAAACAAGTTGCTGGAAAAAGCTGTAGAAAGTTGTGCAGGGTTCAGGATCGGATCGGGTATGGGCTCGGATCGGATTGGAGATCTGGGTAAGGAACCTGACCCAAACTGGAGTCTGGCACAAACGAGACTAGGCAAAAAGGAAGGCCATGTTGGTTAAGCTGGGGATCGGATTGACTTGGAGACGAAGGGCTCGGATCGGTACTTGACACTTGGGAGAACTGGCAAGAGGGAAGGCCACGCTAATTGAACTAGGATCGGATCAGATGAAGAAGGAGGGATCGGATCGGAGCACGTGAAGAACGAGGGAGAGGATCGGAGTGAAAGCACGAACTGGAAAGGAGATGGCACCCGACCCGACCCGGAGGAGGACACCCGACCCGACCCGAAGTGGAATACCCGACCCGAACCGATGCGACGCTGTGGACCCGAACCAGGAGAAGACTACGAACCGACCCGAAGTAGAGGACCCGACCCGAACCGATGGATAGAAGGAGAACCCGACCCGACCCAGTATTGACCAATAATCCGAGATGCAAAGGTAGTCCAATATGGGAAGTTGGAGCTCAGGATCCAGTTGGGAACCGATGAGTTCGCTTCATGATTGGGCTTTGCTGCGGGACGTGTGCCAAGGGGCAGTCGATGTCTATGACTTTGGATCACTATGTATGGGAAGTACGTGAATGGATTCAGGGCCATAGTGGCCTAGGTTTGACTAAAGGGCTACAGACCAATGAAGTGGGGTCATTTGTAAAGATTTGGTCATGACTCCATGTGGTAAGCTTGGTAGTGGCAATAGTTGTACAAGTCGAACTCCGTCACTACTTCAATGGGTCTAGTGATTGACAGTGGTGGACATCGTATGCTTTACGCACTGAGTGAGAGATGTGAGGATGGTTGCTATGGTTGATTTGGTTGCTATCATTATGACATGCACACCCCACCCCCGTATTCTTACACTATTTATTATGGCACCTTAGAGTATTGTACGGTACGTGGTACTAACTCTTTGGTTGCAGGTCCAGGTTCAGGTATGGTTTAGTATACCTGTTATTGTTTTGTTTAGATGCTTATCGCTCATACCAGGCTTTATGTATGACCCAGAGTTTTATGTCTCCTCTTATTACTCTGGGTGCTCAAACGAGCAGACTAGAGACAGGTTAGCTGGTGATGCACGGGTAGATGATCCGGAGACGAGCAGGAGGCTTCCACGTAATATATATATATAGTATTCTCCCTGTGTTGTTGAGGATCACTGCTTGGGCATTGGTGGTGCATCTTATACTCTAGCTTTCTTTTGTTTGGAAAGAGTAAATTTGAAAAGTTGTAATAAGCTGTATTTGGATTTCCGCTGCTCTGATGTTGATGTTGATTTTAGTTATCAGCTTATGCACTGTCTCACCTGTTTTATGTCAAGTATGTTATTATTACATTTTACTCCATGCGTTGTGAGACATTCTACAGGTTCTTGATTAGTTTGTTCCCTTCTTTCCTTTCTTCTGATGACCATCCCGTGCTAGTCGGGCATGTGTACAGCGCACTTTCGGAGGAAATGCAGGCTGGTGCGGGGTGGGCTGTCACACTTTGTATCAGAGCTCTAGCTTGCGTAGTTAACCTAGGGAAGTTATCAGGGAGAGATAATATACGTATACGAGAGAGCGTATTTGTGATTATTTTCGTTTTTAAAAGCTATATATATACTATTAGTAGTATAAGAATGAAGTCGTGCTGCACTAGCACCACTATGGGGTCGTTAATCATTTCTTTTTTCAGATGACGATGAGCCGATATGTTAGAGGTACCGGTAGAGGGGCCAATAATGGTAATGCTGCTGACATGAGGGCGATGTTTACTGACCTCATGAGAGAGATGCTTAGGGATGCGCAGAGGGCAGCTCCCAATGGTGGAAATGGTGGTGGTCCAATAGTACAGGCGCCGAGAGTCGACTTCGCCAATCTGAATAAGAATTATACTAGCCTTGGTGGGAAGCCGTTCCACGGAACGGAGTCGGTTACGGATGTTCAGGATTGGTTGGATAGATGCGAACGTATCTTCGAGGATTTGGGTATCGAGGATGCGATGAAGAGAAAGCTAGCGTCCCGTCAGCTGCAAGGGCGGGCAATGAATTGGTGGAATGCTATAAAGGCAGCTACTCCCGAAGATCAGATTACTTGGGAGCAATTTAAGGCTCGCTTTAGCGAGAAGTTCATTCCAGCTGCTCAGAAGTCAGTGCTGTTTAAGAAATTCTTGGAGCTCAAGCAGAATGGCAGAGCTGTCTCGGAGTATATTGCTGAGTTCGACACTTTGTCAAAATATGGGTTATCTCTTATTGATACCGCCGAGAAGAAGAATGAGAAGTTCATAACTGGTTTGGATCAGTACTTGGGGGAAAGGCTTATTAACCACATCGATGAGACGTGTGAGTCTATTGTGGGGAAAGCATTGAGGTCAGAAAGTCTCTACCCTAAGCCGAAGACTGAGGTTGCATCTGCAGAAGAGCCAAAACCACAAGCAAGTGGTGGAGGCAAGGATGGTTCCCAGAATAAGAGAAAGCAAAATCAGACTAAGGATGGCCAGAAGAAAAAGAATAAGCAAGATGTTGAGTGCTTCAGCTGTGGTAAGAAGGGCCATTATGCTAGTAATTGTCGGGCCAAGCCAGCGGATAGGAAGTGCTTCAACTATGGCCAAATGGGACATCACAAGGACAAGTGTCCGCAAACCCCTAAAGAAAAGCAAATGGTGAAAGCCTACGCCCTTAATGCTATTCCTTCTTCATCGAATGCCCCAACTGCGGCGGAGAAGGGAAAGAATGTCGTCATTCAAGGTATGCTTTCTGTTTATGATGTTCCTGTTAGAGTTTTGTTTGATACCGGAGCTTCCAGTTCTTTCATATCTAATGACCTGGTAGATAGGTTGGGATTGGAGCCCGAGATTGTCGATAGACCTTTAGTAGTGACGAACCCGATTGGTGGTTCGACTAGCCTTAGCATGATTTGTCGTAATGTGGTCTTATCGAGTCATGGATGCATGTTTATTTGTGATTGCTTTGTTTTGGGCTTTACTGGGTTTGGCATTATTTTGGGAGTAGATTGGCTCCGAAGATACGGGGTTGTGGTAGACTGTGAGGGCTTTTTGGTGACAGCTAGAGCGGATGATGGACGGAGGATAGTGTTTGGTGGTCTACCCAGTAAGGGGGTATTGGTTAGTTTTCTAAACTCCCTCGATATTCTGCATAGTGAGTTGTCAGGTTTTCCCGTGGTTGGCCAGTATCCGGATGTTTTCGAAGAAGTGACCGGGCTTCCACCACACTGGGAGATTGAGTTCCGTATTGATTTGGTAAAAGATGCCAGACCTATAGTGATGCCACTTCGTCGTATGGCACCAAGAGAGAAGCGAGAGCTCGAGGTGCAAGTCAGCGATCTTTTGAAGAAGGGATTTATCAGAAGGAGTTTTTCTGAATGGGGAGCACCAGTTGTGTTTGCTACCAAGGCGAATGGTTCCCTTCGTTTGTGTGTAGACTACCGCGAGTTGAATAAAGTGACGAGGAAGAATAAGTATCCTCTACCGCGGATAGATGATTTGTTTGATCAGTTGAGTGGCGCGAGAGTATTTTCTCAGTTGGATCTCGCGACAGGTTTTCATCAGCTTAGAGTGGAAGCTGAGAGTATAGCTAAAACAGCATTTCGAACGCCGTTTCGATTTTTTGAGTGGTTGGTCATGCCATTCGGGCTGACCAATGCCCCAGCATATTTTGTGGATCTTATGAATAGGGTATTCAGAGATCAGTTGAATAAGTTTTTCCTTGTGTTCGTTGATGATATTTTGGTCTACTCGAGGACAGAGGAAGAACACAAGGAACATTTAAGAATAGTGATGGAGGTGTTGAGAAAACACTAACTGAAAGCAAAGTTTTCTAAGTGTCACTTCTGTAAGAGGGAAGTAAGGTTCTTGGGCCATGTTGTATCAAAGAATGGTATTGCCGTAGACCCGGCGAAGGTGGCTACGGTACAGGATTGGCTTACGCCCAAGAATGCAACGGATGTAAGAAGTTTCTTGGGGTTAGCTGGATATTATCGTAAGTTTATCCAAGGTTTCTCCAAGATAGCAGCACCATTGACCCAGTTGACCAAGAAGAATCAAGCTTTTGTCCGGAATGAAAGGTGCGAGAATGCATTCAAGAGTCTAAAGGACAAGTTGACATGCGCACCAGTGTTAGTCATTCCTAAGGGGAATGAAGAGATGACGGTATACACGGATGCCTGTGGTACCGGACTGGGTGCTGTATTGATGCAAGGCGGTAGGGTTGTAGCTTATGCAAGTCGGCAATTGAAACCGCACGAGAAAAGATACCCTACCCATGATTTTGAATTGGCAGCGATCGTGTTCGCGTTGAAGATGTGGAGACACTATCTCTTAGGAGAAAGATTTGAGCTGTTTACAGATCATAAGTCGTTGAAGTGTCTCTTCTCCCAGAAGGACCTAAATCTCCGGCAACAAAGGTTGTTAGAATTCTTGGCTTCCTATGATTTCGACATCGCATATACACCGGGAAAGGGCAATGCGGTGGCTGATGCATTGAGTAGGAGACATGCCAGCTTAGGGGCTATGTTTGTAAAATGGAAGCAACTGGAGTACATCGCTGGGTATGATTTCAGACCAAAGTGCGAATTGGATCCAGAAATGTTAGCAAGTTTGACGATCAGACCCACTTTGATTGAGCGGATCGTCCCTAGTCAGAGGAACGATCCTAACCTATTGGAGATCATCTCCAAGTTAGAGATGGGTATCGATGAGGAGATGAACAAGTATGGGCTTGATCGAGATGGATGGCTTAGAAAGAATGGAAAGCTTGTTGTACCCAATGTCAATGGATTGAGGGATGAAGTGCTTAGAGAGTGTCATCACTCAAAACTGACTATACACCCCGGTGGTAACAAGATGTATCGAGACATGAAGCAGACCTACTACTGGGAAGGGATGAAAAGAGACATTGGGAGGTTTATATCCAAGTGCATGAATTGCCAGCTAGTTAAAGCCGAGCAAAAGAAGCCTAGTGCGTTGTTATAGCCATTAGAAATTCCCGAATGGAAATGGGAGCAAGTCTCGATGGATTTCATCGATGGTTTACCAAGGACTAGATCGGGACATGATAGCATTTGGGTAATCGTGGATCGATTGACTAAGAGTGCAAGATTCATACCAGTCAAATCGACCAGAACGGCAGCTAAGTTAGCAGAATTGTATATGAAGTGGGTAGTGAGATTTCATGGAGTACCTAAAAGCATTGTGAGCGACCGAGACCCGTTGTTCACTAGTGGGTTTTGGAAGAGCTTACAAGAGGCTCTAGGGTCAGAGTTACATCTCAGTACCGCATATCATCCTCAGACCGACGGTCAGACGGAGAGGGTGAATCGTATTTTGGAAGATTTCTTGAGGGCATGTATATTGGATTTTGGTGGATCATGGGATGACCATTTGCATCTAGTAGAGTTTGCATATAATAATAGCTACCAATCCAGTATCGGTATGGCTCCGTTTGAAGCTTTGTACGGAAGACCGTGCAACTCACCATCATGTTGGATAGAGACTGGCGAGAAGTTTACGCTTGGACCAGAGGTGGTGAGGGAAACTTCATATAAGATTAAGATCATTCAACAACGAATGAAGGCTGCCCAAGATAGGCAGAAGAGTTATGTTGATAAGAGGAGAAGAGACTTAAAATTCTCCGTTGGTGACTTGGTGTTTGTCAAGACTTCCCCGTTGAAGAGCGTAATACGATTTGGCAGGAGAGGCAAGTTGGCACCAAGATTTGTTGGCCCATTCCCTGTTCTTGAACTAGTCGGGAATTTGGCATATAGAATTGACTTATCAGAGAAGATGGCGGGAGTTCACAATGTATTTCATGTTTCCCAACTAAGGAAGTTCGTTCACGACTCAGACATGACTATTTCACCTGTAGAGGACTTCGAAGTAGAACCCGAGGTGGTTGGGAACCGCAAGCCGGCCCGTATTGTCGAGCACGACATGAAGCAACTTCAAAGGAAGGCGGTGAAGCTAGTCAAGGTTCAGTGGGGCGAGGATGAGAATGATTGTACTTGGGAGACAGAGGAGAACATTAGGAAGACACACCCAGAACTCTTTGCCTAGTAAGATTTTGACTTCGATTTAGTTTTCCGCATGCTAGGATAGGTTTGTTTGCTTGTTTTGCATGTTTGATGGTTGTATGTGGTTGTTAGGCATGCGGGATCCTTTGTATGTTTTGGGCTAAGGAATTTCGGGGACGAAATTTCTTAAGGGGGGGAGAGTGTAACGACCCATATTCTACGCATCATAGGATCGTAGAATATTTATTTCTTTCACATACGAAGTAGTATGGTCATGTAACTTTGGGAGACGACTATTGGGGTCATTTCCCATGTTCATGATTTTTCCCGATTTTTAAATGACCATTTTACCCCTATTTGGCACTGTTTTAGCCATAACTTTTGACTGGAAAGGAATTTTGACCTGAAACTACTTCCATTGGCTTCGGATGATGGTTTACAATTCCGTAGAGTAGTCACATTAGCCAAACGGACTCATCGTTTGGGAGATATGGATGAAACAAGTTTTAGATGGTGAAAAACAGCTTAACTGGGCTTAACCGGGTAATTAGCAGCTAGGCCCAAAGGGAATTTCGGGTTTAGAGGCATAGGAGGGCTGATTAGGGTTAGGAAATCACTTTCATTTCAGTTTTGAGCCGCCACAAACCTTCTTGAGACCCTAGTAATGGCTTCCATCCTCTAAAACCACTCCAAAACACATTTTTAGTGAAGATTAAGCCTAAACTACATCAAAATAAGGCCAAATAGCAACAGAGAAAGGTTGGAGCTGCTGCTATACATAGGAATTCGACCCAAACAGAGAGTATTTCAGATTTGGTGTTTTAGTTTGTGGCCAAGGTGAGTGATTAGCATCGTTTTAACAATAATTACAGTTAATTAAGGGTAATTAGTGAAGATTAGCGAATTTATACACTAATAAATTCTGGAAAAATGTTTAGAAATTCTTAAATAATATATTTTGCCTCTATTAGAAATTTGGTTTAATTTGATTAAGTTTTGTTAACTCTATGATTAGTTTTACTTAAACATGCTTAAGGGAAAAATGGGATTTTGGGTATATTTGATCCATTTTGACATATGGATTCATTGTTTTGGTGTTTGTGGTTAGTTTTCTATGTTGCTATGACTGTTTGACATGATTTGTGATTGATTAGTATAGTTAGATTTGTCGAAAACGTCGTCGAATGGCGTAAACAAGTTGCTGGAAAAAGTTGCAGAAAGTTGTGCTGGGTTCCGGATCGGATCGGGTATGGGCTCGGAACAGATTGAAGATCTGGGTAAGGAACCCGACCCAAACTGGAGTCTGGCACAAACGAGACTAGGCAAAAAGGAAGGCCATGTTGGTTAAGCTTGGGATCGGATCGACTTGGAGACGAAGGGCTCGGATCGGTACTTGACACTTGGGAGAACTGGCAAGAGGGAAGGCCACGCTAATTGAACTAGGATCGGATCAGATGAAGAAGGAGGGATCGGATCGGAGCACGTGAAGAACGAGGGAGCGGGTCGGAGCGAAAGCACGAACTGGAAAAGAGATGGCATTCGACCTGACCCGGAGGAGGACACCCGACCCGAAGTGGAATACCCGACCCGAACCGATGCGACGCTGTGGACCCGAACCAGGAGAAGACTACGAACCGACCCGAAGTAGAGGACCCGACCCGAACCGATGGCTAGAAGGAGAACCCGACCCGACCCAGTATTGACCAATAATCCGAGATGCAAAGGTAGTCCAATATGGGAAGTTGGAGCTCAGGATCCAGTTGGGAACCGATGAGTTCGCTTCATGATTGGGCTTTGCTGCGGGATGTGTGCCAAGGGGCAGTCGATGTCTATGACTTTGGATCACTATGTATGGGAAGTACGTGAACGGATTCAGGGCCATAGTGGCCTAGGTATGACTAAAGGGCTATAGACCAATGAAGTGGGGTCATTTGTAAAGATTTGGTCATGACTCCATGTGGTAAGCTTGGTAGTGGCAGTAGTTGTACAAGTCGAACTCCGTCACTACTTCAATGGGTCTAGTGATTGACAGTGGTGGACATCGTATGCTTTACGCACTGAGTGAGAGATGTGAGGATGGTTGCTATGGTTGATTTGGTTGCTATCATTATGACATGCACACCCCACCCCCGTATTCTTACACTATTTATTATGGCACCTTAGAGTATTGTACGGTACGTGGTACTAACTCTTTGGTTGCAGGTCCAGGTTCAGGTATGGTTTAGTATACCTGTTATTGTTTTGTTTAGATGCTTATCGCTCATACCAGGCTTTATGTCTGACCCAGAGTTTTATGTCTCCTCTTATTACTCTGGGTGCTCACACGAGCAGACTAGAGACAGGTTAGCTGGTGATGCACGGGTAGATGATCCAGAGACGAGAAGGAGGCTTCCACGTAATATATATATATAGTATTCTCCCTGTGTTGTTGAGGATCACTGCTTGGGCATTGGTGGTGCATCTTCTACTCTAGCTTTCTTTTGTTTGGAGGCAGTAAATTTGAAAAGTTGTAATAAGCTGTATTTGGATTTCCGCTGCTCTGACGTTGATGTTGATTTTAGTTATCAGCTTATGCACTGTCTCACCTGTTTTATGTCAAGTATGTTATTATTATTACATTTTACTCCATGCGTTGTGAGACATTCTACAGGTTCTTGATTAGTTCGTTCCCTTCTTTCCTTTCTTCTGACGACCATCCTGTGCTAGTCGGGCATGTGTACGGAGGAAATGCAGGCTGGTGCGGGGTGGGCCGTCACAATGGCTCTCTTCTAACTTGATTTCTTCTTCCTCCTCAAGCTATTGATCTAAATAAATCTTAGATCTATTCTTCTCTCTTTTCTCTACAACATCTATTCTTAAAATTAAAACGAATGAGATCTAGAATTACTACAACCATGAATAAAAAGAAAAGAGGCTTAGATCTAAATCACTGCGCAAAGAGAAGGAATTCAGATCTGAGACCTACGCCGCATATGAAATCAAATATAAATTGAATTGGACATGAAATCAATCAAAGATGAATCAAAAGCAACAAAAAGGGGGAAATCAGTTCGAAGATTAATCTCGTTCCTATTTGGAAGATGACAAACACTGTGAGTGGAGTAATAATGCACTTTTTGTGTAAAATTATTATTTATTGTTCAAATATTCCCTATGTAAACATGAAATGAAATTATTGAATCCATAATGTTTAATATTATCATGTGCTCGATTTTAATTATTATGCCTATGATTATGTGCCTCCTTTTATTCTTTCCCTTTTCGATTTTTAATAGCTAGGCTATCTCGAGCCTAGATCTATCATAAAATAAATACGATTGAGTGATTATTGCAAGCGAAAAAGGGAAACGCTCGGTTTTGGGCTATGACATGAACCGGAGGGTTTGGTTATAAATTACAAAGAGGGTTGGGCGTAATATAACATTGACAAAACCTGAATGCGTAAACCAAATTTAGAATTATACGCATGAACATGATTTGGGGTTTGGCGTAGGATTAACATCATTGATTTAAGCATGAAATTAACCTAGGGATTTGTTAGTGGGCACATGTCTCTAGAATAAAACCTGTATTATAACTTGAATTTGGATAAGAACACAAACTTGATATGAATTGACATCTGGAATTTGACATGAAGTTTACATCTAGAACTTGAACATGAAATTGACATGAATATGAATTATGAATTAATGATAGACGTAACCTGTTAATGGGATTACAAGCATGAATATAAATTGGGGTTTTTGGGTAAAGCTAGGATTTGGAAAATTGACACTTGATATCTAGATTGAACTTGATACTTGAATTATGGCACTATTGAAATGCATTGAACATGAACATGGTTGAGTAATTTGTGTAACGTAAATATGGACAAGATTATGAAACTTGAAATATGACATTTAGAATATGCTTATGAACTTGACATCTAAAACGAACGCGAACATGGCATGAATTGGTAGTTAACATTTATAAGAACATGCTTGTAAGTTGGGTAATTGGCATAACATGAACTTAACATTTTTTGTTTTGACATGATTATGAACTTGACATATGCCAATTAGAATAGACATGAACCAAACATGAAACGTGACTAACTCGAGGTTAGGATGAATTTGTGATGTAATCATGCCCGGAACCGCCCGGCCTAACCAGTGGTAGCAAACAATAGGTCCTAATGTGAGAAGTTAGTCATATCTCGCTGGAAACACGAGGTTAGACTGAGTTGTGGTGTATTTCTGCCCGGAACCGCCCGGCATAACCAGTGACCACAACAACAGGTCTAATGTGAGAGGTTGTGGTGCATTAATAATTAATTAATGGCACATGATTCGTAGGGTTAATTAACCAAATTTGTGAATGAACGTTATAAGGAGATGGGGTTAAGTCGACACGAACATATGAACAAAACTTAACCAAAAACGGAAATAGGGAATGTTAACTACCTATTATAAATCGAAGTTGAAATAGTCGAAGGGTTAATTAGGTGGTAAACTTGTCCTAGGGACAGAGAAAGACTATGACTTAAGATGTAATGTAAGACCTGAAGGGTGGGATAACCTATAATATGGGGTAAGCAAAGCAAGAACTGTGGGAAAGCACCCATGCGCTATCACCGAATAAAAGAGAACTTAAGTCATGCTTGAATTCATGGGAAAACCTTAGTCAACAAGTTGAATTATAAAGCGGGAATATGTGGTCTGATTTCTAAGGTAACGAGAATTGACTAAGTAAAACAATGAGAATGATAATTAAGTAACAAGCCTTAGTTAACAAGAAACTAATCAATAAACCTTAGTCAAGAAAATGATCGAGAATGGGAACTAAGTTGTAATCCTTAGTTAAGGGGACTAAGTGATAAACCTTAGTTAACAAGATTAATGGGAAAGGAAACTAAGTAATAAACCTTAATTAAGAACAACTAAGTAATAATTCTAAGTCAAGAAAACTGAACCAGTCCATAAATAGATGAATAACCCGATACGGTAGATCATCGCTTAACAAGCACACGAGGAGGATCGAACGTTTATCTGATTTCGAAAAAGGCTCCAGCGGACTCGGTTACGAAGCACATAGCTTTAGGGAACGTGTGGGTACTCTTGGTATCCCTCTGTGAGGTTGCAGATGATCCGCCTAGGCTCATAAAGGTTAAGGTCTGTGGTAGGAGAACCAAGAGTATGCCTTGGTTGTAATATAAGGCAACCTAAAGACTAGGATGGACCAGCGTGAGGCGGCGATATCTTGTGTAGCCCTGTGATAGAACTCGTCGTCTACCTACCGCCTTCAGTCAATCGTAGTACGCATGCGGAAAGGCAAAGAACTACCAACAGACCATATACTTGCTATCTAGTTATGGGTGAGGCTGGCCAATAGGAAAGTGGGGCGTAGGTAGCAGGAGTATAGTTCTCGTGCTTGATTTTCTT
>JASFAX010003428.1:35000-37500 GCA_030737875.1 Allium sativum | reverse complement strand
ACCGAAGTACAAGATTTGGCAAAGTACCAGGTTTGGCACTCAAAAAAGGCTTGAAAACACGGTGAAACATTGGATTTTCACGTGTGCTCATCGGGCTTGGCACGACTTGGATTTGGCGAATTACCAGATTTAGCACTTGACAAAGTACCAGGTTTGACAAAGTACAAGGCTGAAAAACACGGTGAAACATTGGATTTCGACGTGTGCGCATCGGGCTTGGCACGCCTTGGATTTGTCAAAGTACCAGATTTGGCACTCAAAAAATAGTGAAAAACACGGTGAAACAATGGATTTTCACGTGTGCGCATCGGGCTCGGCACGGCTTGGTTTTGGCAAAGTACCAGGTTTGGCAAAGTACCAGATTCGGCACTTTGCAAAGTACCAGATTTGGCACTCAAAAAAGGCTTAAAAACATGGTGAAACATTGAATTTTTACGTGTGCTCATCGGGCTTGGCACGCCTTGGATTTGGCAAAGTACCAGATTTGGCACTTGGCAAAGTACCAGGCTTGCCAAAGTACCAGGCTGAAAAACACGGTGAAACATCGAATTTTCGCGTGTGCTAATCGGGCTCGGCACGCCTTGGATTTGGCAAAGTACCAAATTTGCCAAAGTACCAGATTTGGCACTCAAAAAATAGTGAAAAACACGGTGAAACATTGGATTTTCACGTGTGCGCATCGGGCTCGGCACGGCTTGGTTTTGGCAAAGTACCAGGTTTGGCAAAGTACCAGATTCGACACTTTGCAAAGTACCAGATTTGGCACTCAAAAAAGGCTTAAAAACATGGTGAAACATTGAATTTTTACGTGTGCTCATCGGGCTTGGCACGCCTTGGATTTGGCAAAGTACCAGATTTGGCACTTGGCAAAGTACCAGGTTTGCCAAAGTACCAGGCTGAAAAACACGGTGAAACATCGAATTTTCGCGTGTGCTAATCGGGCTCGGCACGCCTTGGATTTGGCAAAGTACCAAATTTGCCAAAGTACCAGATTTTGGCACTCAAAAAAGACTGAAAAACATGGTAAAACATTGGATTTTCACGTGTGCGCATCGGGCTCGGCACGGCTTGGTTTTGGCAAAGTACCAGGTTTGGCAAAGTACCAGATTTGGCACTTTGCAAAGTACCAGATTTGGCACTCAAAAAGGGCTTAAAAACACGGTGAAACATTGAATTTTCACGTGTGCTAATCGGGCTCCGCACGCCTTGGATTTGGCAAAGTACCAGATTTGGCACTTGGCAAAGTACCAGGTTTGCCAAAGTACCAGGCTGAAAAACACGGTGAAACATTGAATTTTCACGTGTGCTAATCGGGCTCCGCACGATTTGGCACTTGGCAAAGTACCAGATTTGGCACTTGGCAAAGTACCAGGTTTGCCAAAGTACCAGGCTGAAAAACACGGTGAAACATTGAATTTTCACGTGTGCGCATCGGGCTTGGCACGCCTTGGATTTGGCAAAGTACCAGATTTGCCAAAGTACCAGATTTGCCAAAGTACCAGATTTTGGCACTCAAAAAGGGCTTAAAAACACGGTGAAACATTGATTTTTCACGTGTGCTAATCGGGCTCCGCACGCCTTGGATTTGGCAAAGTACCAGATTTGGCACTTGGCAAAGTACCAGGTTTGCCAAAGTAGCAAGCTGAAAAACACGGTGAAACATTGAATTTTCACGTGTGCTAATCGGGCTTGGCACGCCTTGGATTTGGCAAAGTACCAGATTTGCCATTTGGCAAAGTACCAGGTTTGCCAAAGTACCAGGCTAAAAAACACGGTGAAACATCGAATTTTCGCGTGTGCTAATCGGGCTCCGCACGCCTTGGATTTGGCAAAGTACCACATTTGCCAAAGTACCAGATTTGGCACTCAAAAAATGGTGAAAAACACGGTGAAACGTTAGATTTTCACGTGTGCGCATCGGGCTTGGCACAGCTTGGATTTGGCAAAGTACCAGATTTGGCACTTGGCAAAGTACCAGGTTTGCCAAAGTACCAGGCTGAAAAACACGGTGAAACATTGAATTTTCACGTGTGCGCATCGGGCTTGGCACGCCTTGGATTTGGCAAAGTACCAGATTTGCCAAAGTACCAGATTTGGCACTTGGCAAAGTGCCAGATTCGGAAAACACATGCGGATCACTCAAAAACCCAGTGACTACATGGTAAAACCACAAAAAAAAATGTGGTCGGATTTACCTACGTAGCAGAGACACTTTGGACTACCGGGGTCATATTAGGCTAAATTCCATATATTCCTATATTGGGGGGGGAGGGTGAGGAGGAGGAGGAAGGGGGGAAGGATCGACCAAAATGGATCAGGCAAAACGCAAGCTGAAACATTGGTCGATCAACAAATTTTTTTTGTGTGGATTTTTCGGAGAAATTTTTTTTTTTTTTTAAATATTTAAAAATATTAATTTTTAAATATTTAAAAAAAAAAATTTAAAAAAAAAATTTTTTGAAAATGTTTTCGATGGAAGTGCCCTCCCCAAATTTTTTAA
>JASFAX010003428.1:12500-15000 GCA_030737875.1 Allium sativum | reverse complement strand
CGTGTGCGCATCGGGCTCGGCACGGCTTGGTTTTGGCAAAGTACCAGGTTTGGCAAAGTACCAGATTCGACACTTTGCAAAGTACCAGATTTGGCACTCAAAAAAGGCTTAAAAACATGGTGAAACATTGAATTTTTACGTGTGCTCATCGGGCTTGGCACGCCTTGGATTTGGCAAAGTACCAGATTTGGCACTTGGCAAAGTACCAGGTTTGCCAAAGTACCAGGCTGAAAAACACGGTGAAACATCGAATTTTCGCGTGTGCTAATCGGGCTCGGCACGCCTTGGATTTGGCAAAGTACCAAATTTGCCAAAGTACCAGATTTTGGCACTCAAAAAAGACTGAAAAACATGGTAAAACATTGGATTTTCACGTGTGCGCATCGGGCTCGGCACGGCTTGGTTTTGGCAAAGTACCAGGTTTGGCAAAGTACCAGATTTGGCACTTTGCAAAGTACCAGATTTGGCACTCAAAAAGGGCTTAAAAACACGGTGAAACATTGAATTTTCACGTGTGCTAATCGGGCTCCGCACGCCTTGGATTTGGCAAAGTACCAGATTTGGCACTTGGCAAAGTACCAGGTTTGCCAAAGTACCAGGCTGAAAAACACGGTGAAACATTGAATTTTCACGTGTGCTAATCGGGCTCCGCACGATTTGGCACTTGGCAAAGTACCAGATTTGGCACTTGGCAAAGTACCAGGTTTGCCAAAGTACCAGGCTGAAAAACACGGTGAAACATTGAATTTTCACGTGTGCGCATCGGGCTTGGCACGCCTTGGATTTGGCAAAGTACCAGATTTGCCAAAGTACCAGATTTGCCAAAGTACCAGATTTTGGCACTCAAAAAGGGCTTAAAAACACGGTGAAACATTGATTTTTCACGTGTGCTAATCGGGCTCCGCACGCCTTGGATTTGGCAAAGTACCAGATTTGGCACTTGGCAAAGTACCAGGTTTGCCAAAGTAGCAAGCTGAAAAACACGGTGAAACATTGAATTTTCACGTGTGCTAATCGGGCTTGGCACGCCTTGGATTTGGCAAAGTACCAGATTTGCCATTTGGCAAAGTACCAGGTTTGCCAAAGTACCAGGCTAAAAAACACGGTGAAACATCGAATTTTCGCGTGTGCTAATCGGGCTCCGCACGCCTTGGATTTGGCAAAGTACCACATTTGCCAAAGTACCAGATTTGGCACTCAAAAAATGGTGAAAAACACGGTGAAACGTTAGATTTTCACGTGTGCGCATCGGGCTTGGCACAGCTTGGATTTGGCAAAGTACCAGATTTGGCACTTGGCAAAGTACCAGGTTTGCCAAAGTACCAGGCTGAAAAACACGGTGAAACATTGAATTTTCACGTGTGCGCATCGGGCTTGGCACGCCTTGGATTTGGCAAAGTACCAGATTTGCCAAAGTACCAGATTTGGCACTTGGCAAAGTGCCAGATTCGGAAAACACATGCGGATCACTCAAAAACCCAGTGACTACATGGTAAAACCACAAAAAAAAATGTGGTCGGATTTACCTACGTAGCAGAGACACTTTGGACTACCGGGGTCATATTAGGCTAAATTCCATATATTCCTATATTGGGGGGGGAGGGTGAGGAGGAGGAGGAAGGGGAAGGATCGACCAAAATGGATCAGGCAAAACGCAAGCTGAAACATTGGTCGATCAACAAATTTTTTTTGTGTGGATTTTTCGGAGAAATTTTTTTTTTTTTTTAAATATTTAAAAATATTAATTTTTAAATATTTAAAAAAAAAAAATTTAAAAAAAAAATTTTTTGAAAATGTTTTCGATGGAAGTGCCCTCCCCAAATTTTTTAAAAATATTTTTAAAATTATTTTTGTTGCGATCTCGGAAAAGTTTGGTTTTGGTTGGATTTCACCTGTTTTTCCGAAAACTGGCCAAATCTAGCTAGAACCATGCTGAAATGTGGGCAATTACAGGAAAGCTTGGTTTTGGCTGGATTTTTCCGGTTTTTTCGAAAATAGGACGTATCAAGCGGAAACCCTGGTGAAACGTGGCCGCTCATGGGAAAGTTCGGTTCTGGCAAGATTTCCCAGTTTTTTCGAAAACTGGACGTATCAAGCAGAAACATGGGCGATTACGGGAATCTTTGGTTTCCGCGAGATTTTCCTATTTTCTCGAAAACGGGACTGATCAGGAAGAAACCATGCTGAAACGTGGGCGATATCTCGGAAAAGTTTGGTTTTGGTTGGATTTCACCAGTTTTTCCGAAAACTGGCCAAATCTAGCTAGAACCATGCTGAAATGTGGGCAATTACAGGAAAGCTTGGTTTTAGTTGGATTTTTCCGGTTTTTTCGAAAGTAGGACGTATCAAGCAGAAACCCTGGTGAAACGTGGCCGCTCATGGGAAAGTTCGGTTCTGGCGAGATTTCCCAGTTTTTTCGAAAATTGGACGTATCAAGCAGAAACATGGGCGATTACGAGAATCTTTGGTTTCGGTGAGATTTTCCTATTTTCTTGAAAAC
>JASFAX010003428.1:2500-5000 GCA_030737875.1 Allium sativum | reverse complement strand
ATTGTGCCTGGATTTTATATTGGAAGAGCGGACCAGGCGAAAAGCAAGCTGTAACGTGCGCTGACACTGAAATCTAAGCCTATGGAATTTCAAACATTTACCCGTGAAATTTACGAAACCTCCGCGCCGAGGCGCTACAACGCGATCGGTTGACCAGCTTTCTGGTAAAGAAGGTGTTCGAGTTAATGGTGTTCACGTGTGCGCATCGGGCTTGGCACGTCTTGGATTTGGCAAATTACCAGATTTACCGAAGTACAAGATTTGGCAAAGTACCAGGTTTGGCACTCAAAAAAGGCTTGAAAACACGGTGAAACATTGGATTTTCACGTGTGCTCATCGGGCTTGGCACGACTTGGATTTGGCGAATTACCAGATTTAGCACTTGACAAAGTACCAGGTTTGACAAAGTACAAGGCTGAAAAACACGGTGAAACATTGGATTTCGACGTGTGCGCATCGGGCTTGGCACGCCTTGGATTTGTCAAAGTACCAGATTTGGCACTCAAAAAATAGTGAAAAACACGGTGAAACAATGGATTTTCACGTGTGCGCATCGGGCTCGGCACGGCTTGGTTTTGGCAAAGTACCAGGTTTGGCAAAGTACCAGATTCGGCACTTTGCAAAGTACCAGATTTGGCACTCAAAAAAGGCTTAAAAACATGGTGAAACATTGAATTTTTACGTGTGCTCATCGGGCTTGGCACGCCTTGGATTTGGCAAAGTACCAGATTTGGCACTTGGCAAAGTACCAGGCTTGCCAAAGTACCAGGCTGAAAAACACGGTGAAACATCGAATTTTCGCGTGTGCTAATCGGGCTCGGCACGCCTTGGATTTGGCAAAGTACCAAATTTGCCAAAGTACCAGATTTGGCACTCAAAAAATAGTGAAAAACACGGTGAAACATTGGATTTTCACGTGTGCGCATCGGGCTCGGCACGGCTTGGTTTTGGCAAAGTACCAGGTTTGGCAAAGTACCAGATTCGACACTTTGCAAAGTACCAGATTTGGCACTCAAAAAAGGCTTAAAAACATGGTGAAACATTGAATTTTTACGTGTGCTCATCGGGCTTGGCACGCCTTGGATTTGGCAAAGTACCAGATTTGGCACTTGGCAAAGTACCAGGTTTGCCAAAGTACCAGGCTGAAAAACACGGTGAAACATCGAATTTTCGCGTGTGCTAATCGGGCTCGGCACGCCTTGGATTTGGCAAAGTACCAAATTTGCCAAAGTACCAGATTTTGGCACTCAAAAAAGACTGAAAAACATGGTAAAACATTGGATTTTCACGTGTGCGCATCGGGCTCGGCACGGCTTGGTTTTGGCAAAGTACCAGGTTTGGCAAAGTACCAGATTTGGCACTTTGCAAAGTACCAGATTTGGCACTCAAAAAGGGCTTAAAAACACGGTGAAACATTGAATTTTCACGTGTGCTAATCGGGCTCCGCACGCCTTGGATTTGGCAAAGTACCAGATTTGGCACTTGGCAAAGTACCAGGTTTGCCAAAGTACCAGGCTGAAAAACACGGTGAAACATTGAATTTTCACGTGTGCTAATCGGGCTCCGCACGATTTGGCACTTGGCAAAGTACCAGATTTGGCACTTGGCAAAGTACCAGGTTTGCCAAAGTACCAGGCTGAAAAACACGGTGAAACATTGAATTTTCACGTGTGCGCATCGGGCTTGGCACGCCTTGGATTTGGCAAAGTACCAGATTTGCCAAAGTACCAGATTTGCCAAAGTACCAGATTTTGGCACTCAAAAAGGGCTTAAAAACACGGTGAAACATTGATTTTTCACGTGTGCTAATCGGGCTCCGCACGCCTTGGATTTGGCAAAGTACCAGATTTGGCACTTGGCAAAGTACCAGGTTTGCCAAAGTAGCAAGCTGAAAAACACGGTGAAACATTGAATTTTCACGTGTGCTAATCGGGCTTGGCACGCCTTGGATTTGGCAAAGTACCAGATTTGCCATTTGGCAAAGTACCAGGTTTGCCAAAGTACCAGGCTAAAAAACACGGTGAAACATCGAATTTTCGCGTGTGCTAATCGGGCTCCGCACGCCTTGGATTTGGCAAAGTACCACATTTGCCAAAGTACCAGATTTGGCACTCAAAAAATGGTGAAAAACACGGTGAAACGTTAGATTTTCACGTGTGCGCATCGGGCTTGGCACAGCTTGGATTTGGCAAAGTACCAGATTTGGCACTTGGCAAAGTACCAGGTTTGCCAAAGTACCAGGCTGAAAAACACGGTGAAACATTGAATTTTCACGTGTGCGCATCGGGCTTGGCACGCCTTGGATTTGGCAAAGTACCAGATTTGCCAAAGTACCAGATTTGGCACTTGGCAAAGTGCCAGATTCGGAAAACACATGCGGATCACTCAAAAACCCAGTGACTACATGGTAAAACCACAAAAAAAAATGTGGTCGGATTTACCTACGTAGCAGAGACACTTTGGACTACCGGGGTCATATTAGGCTAAATTCCATATATTC
>JASFAX010003427.1:0-42488 GCA_030737875.1 Allium sativum | reverse complement strand
AATTAGCCGTAATTAGTGAAAAACAATGCAAATCACTCACCTTAGCCACAAACAAACTTTAGATCTGAAATAATCTCTGATTTGGATCCAATCCCTATGTGTTCCAGCAGCTCTCTCTCTGATTTGGTGCTACCCTCCCTTGATTTGATGTAGTTTTGCTTAATCTTCGATTAGAAAGTGATTAAAGACGATTTGGAATGAAATTAGAAGGTGGAGGCCATTGCTAGAGCTTGAAGGAGGTAAGTGGCGGCTGGAAAAATGAGTCTAAAACCGAAATCTTAACCCTAGCAGCCCTTAAATACCCCAAATCCCGAAATCCCCCATTGGGCCTAGTTGCTAATCACCCGGTTTAGCCCAATTAAGCTGTTTTTCACCTTCTAAACCTTGTTTCAGCCATATCTCTCAAACGGTAAGTCCGTTTGGCTAATGTAACCACTCTACGGAAAGAGAAACCATCATTCAAATCCAATGGAAGTGGTTTCAGGTCAAAACTCCTTTCCAATCAAAAGTTATGGCCGAAACAGTACCAACTGGGGGTAAAACGGTCATTTAAAAATCGACAAAAATCATGAACATGGGAAATGACTCTAATGGATGTTTCCCAAAGTTACATGACCATACGACTTCATATGAGAAATAAATAAATATTCTACGATCCTTCGATGCATAGATTGCGGGTTGTTACAGTTAACCAAGTCAACTTAGTTTTCACTCAACGAGGAAGAAGAAGAACATTTCAATCAAAATTTAGAATTAATCAATATTTGTTGTTCTATTGTAGCGCTTGCCACACAAATATTGCCAGAACTTGTACAAAACTATAATAAAAAATTATATGATGAATGATTACTTAAAAGTGCCGAAGCACTATAAAAAGATGTGTTCTTCCGCATTACTTTACTTTGAATGTGAATTACTGTGTTCGCATTATACATACACTCAAGGGTTGACGTGTACTGAATAAAACGACAATTCCACATGTCAACAATACACCTTTCACATTTACCGTTCAAATACACAAAAACACATTCTTCATTATATTCATTCTATCTACTCAATACTCCATTCAAACCAATTGTTTATTTTACCCGCTAGTTGAGAACACATCCACAATATGCATAGCAGGTAGTATTTTCATAAAACTTGTTTTGTTTACATTCAAAAGTATTCATATTCATATTCAACTGAGGATTAAACATAATAATAAATTATGAATACATCTTTCTCTTGAAAGAAAATGCACAAGCAAAAGGAAAAAAAGGGGGGGGGGGGGGGGGGGTGTTGGCGTTCCATATGGTAGTTTCCTTCTACCATCATACTGCCGTACACAGTATGATTTTGCTATATCATATTTCACATGTTGGTCCATCTGAAGCTTATTGTAAATGCGGAGCAAATGCCTTCAGAATTTCTTCATATACTGGCTTTTTGAAGTCTACAGCCTGCCCGAGGATAACAGAAACAAAGATATCAGAATACTTCAATTTATCTTCTTTAATCTATTTATTTAAGATATAATCTCTTCTGCTTATAATACACTAACTTGTTATAAACGAAAAGAACAGCAGTTCCATTATATGCACAGATATAAACAATAGAAGATAACAGATGATTGAGAAATATGGTTTGATCACTTGGATCACTTACATGATCAATTACTTCTTGAGGAGTCATCCATGCCCATTCTGCAAATTCTGGCTTTTCATTTCCATCACCTAGTAGATTAACTTCTTCATCGTTCCCAGTAAATTTAAACAGAAACCTGTAATATCATCCCAAGGATATCTGTATGGATTAGTCAATCTCAAGGTCCTGATATATGTATGTAACGCTCTCACCATGTTATTGTAAAACATGATAACGGGATTTTGAGTGGTGATATATAAGCAGCAGAAGCGAAATGTGACACATGTTTTCTTGTTTAGCTCCTATAACAATACGCTAACGGTAAGGCTTTTCAGGTATTTTCTGTAGTATTTAAGAAGTCGTGAATAGATGCAATTTGTCCAAGGGCTTTGTTTGCTGTTAGAAGATGTCAAAAATACTCCAAATAACACTTGCTGTTTGTCACCTTACATTCTTTCATGAATTAATTAAAGAAATGAAACGCAAGACAAAAGAGTACAATTTGGGCGCATTAAACAATTCCTATTGTAAATTCAAAAAAGTAATATGAGGATAGTCGATAGTGTTTTAGCAAGCTAGAACTCCAAATGGTTTATTTATCTGTTTATTTATTATTTCAAGATTATTAACCATATGTGGACTTTACAAGCTCCATTTAAGCTCATCAGACCGACAACAATCACCATCTTAGTCGTACTGCATACTTGAACTAGGCCTGTCCATGGTACAAATTTGGACCCGAGCCCGGCCCGAACCTGCCCAATTAATGCGGGTATGGGTTTTTACATATACTACCCAAGCCCGAGCAAGATCCGATCCAGTTACTTCAGGGTTGGGTAAGATTTTATCAAAACCCAGCCCGATTACGGCCCAACCCAGCTATTAGTTTTATATTGTATCAAAACTATTAGTGTAAATGTTTTTGCATCCTTTTGTTGGAAACATGACTACATCACCGTCCAATTTATATGTCAAGACTGTTTGTATACAAATTTTATCAAAGTTGCAGTTAAAATATGGTTTTAACAAAAATATTCTGAGTTGGGTATACGGGTATTATCCACGGGCACAAAAATTCCGCCGGGCCGGGTTCAGGTGTTAATTACTGTAATTGGACTCGGGTCCTAGCCTTTCTCATAGCCGGACCGAACCTGACCCATTGACAGGCCTACTTTTAACTATTTCGATGTAATAATAAAAGCAACCATGACTATCTTCAAAATTTAAATAACAGCAAGATCATTTGTTTGTTTGTCTTGTTTTTTTCTTGAGTACTTTGATGAACCCTTGGGTAGAAATTTTATTTTTATACCAAAATGTATTGGCCTAATAAATACCAGAAATTGTATCATTACCAATAGGTACAGCAATGGTAATGAACTAGCGTCATCATGAAGAATGTACTGGTGCAAACATACACAAATGGATTAAGTTAATCATCAGCTCCTTGAATTCTAAGTGAGGTTTAGGCAACTCGGATCGATTCTACTTCAAGATACAAATTTAAATAGCTGTAATACATATTTAACTTCTCTATGGTAGCAGTGTTTGACTAGCATTCAATCAACAGTATAAAATGAAGCAGCTCCTAGGTCAACTTGTATCGGAAGCAAAAGCTTTCTAGCTACACATAGTATTCAGTTAACACTTACCATTTTAATTGGCATGACAAAACGAACGACCATACATACTTACCACTTCTGTGCTTGCCCTTTCCAGTTTGTTCCCCATTGATTGTTTAGTTTTACTTTCACTTCTGGGGGGAAATCATAAGTTAGCCAGTGAGGAACCTACATCAAACGTTAAATAAAATCTGATAGACGGAATATGAGAAAAAACAGATGCAAAGTTACCTGAATAACTTTTGTTTAAGAATAAATTAGCAAAATACTGAATATTTCAACAAGGTCTCAAAATCCTAAATGTAATAGCTTTAAAAAAAAAAAAAAAGTGCTACACAGAGTCTATTTTGTTCAAGCGCTTAACGAATTCAATGCGACGGAGGTATAAAAAGTCGTAACGGAGATATAACGAGAAAATAACAGGGATATAGTGGATACCTCTAAGATAGCATATAAAACTCGTTCTTAATATTTTAAAGACATATAAACGATAACTAAATGAAAATTTAACATTTAATTTAATTATAATCAGTACATTATTAATTTTAAATAAAACTATGTGCAAATTTATGCAAATAAAAGTAAGTTTTTATTTAACTTGATTAAATTTAATAGAATATTATAGAATAAAAGTAAGCAAATTTATGTCAAAGGTTCGAATCCCGGCCTCTTCACATATGTGAGGGAAAGACTGTGCGCACTAATCGACCATCCCCAGAGTCTGGAAAGCCGTGAGAATAGTACTAGGACGGGAGACTACCTAGGAAGTCCTCTCGCGCTTGAGTACGGGAGCCTTTGGCACTGAGTATCCACCTATTATAGTGTTAGACCAAAAAGTGGTTCTAACACCCAAATTGACTGAAATCGAAATAAAATAAGATCAAAAGTAAAATGGAGACACAGAATTTATAGTGGTTCGGCGTTGAAATGCATACGTCCACTTTGTAATCACTATTCTTGATGATATAGATGCAATTACAATGATATATTCACTCAATTTCACTCACAACTCATGTACATTCACTCAATTGTTTCAAAACAAATGTTGAATGATGATTTGGATTATCTGGGAATGCTGGAATTCGGTTTTTTGAAAGTGCTTGAACTCTCAAAGTGCCAAAAAGAAGATCCCTTTAAGTGTCTCTAAGCGAGGTATTTATAGGTGAAAATTTGCTCAGAATCAAATCCGGGTCGGAGCCACGTGTCTTCCATCCCATCGTCCTCGGGTTCGGATGGACTCCAGTGCTGACAGCGCATCAGAATAGAGATTATCGTGGGTAGGAACTGGCCATAACCGCTCCAAATCTTCAGGCGATCGTGGGGGAAGTGACGTGGGTTATGGGTTCGGTTCGGAGGAGCCTGCAAAGGGGGTTCGGATCGGGGCATCCTGTCCGACCCGAATTAATGCTGAAACTAAGTCCTTAACCATTTTGTTCTGCTCCGTTCCGACCTGGTAGTAGCCCTCCGATCCGACTGATAGCAGGTAGCTCTCCGATCCGACCCGATAATTTCTGAGAAGAAATGTTCTTCAACACTTGACATCTCGACTTTGTGTTGCCTAGTTCACAAAGTAGGCTAACATCTTGCCCCCTCAAAGGATGCTTCTGTTGGAAACGGAGCATGCTTTGATTGTCGTTGCACAGTGCCTTCCTGGCAATCTTCCTTTTGATTTTCCTTGTGCTTTCATCTTTCTCTTCGAATTTTTGCTTAATTCAAATGCCATGCTGAGATACAACATTCTGTTCGGTTCGGGTCCCGACCCGAACGGATCCTCTTCCTTTTCTATTTCGCATTGAATTAGTGGGCCAAGCTGTGCTATTGGGCTTTCGAGCCGGTCCGAACGGGGATATGAATAGTCACCATGTTTTTATATAAATCCAGCCTTCATCTTCCTCTCACTTTCTTTTTCTTTCATCGTTCTATAAGTTCTGTTCCGAAACTCTAGGATTCAAAAGAGGAAAACTTTTTACAATTCTCGTGCGAATCTCCAAATTATCCGCCTTGGTAGGTTTAAATCCTTGATCAATTTCATGATAATGGGTTTTAATTGAAATTTATGGTCAATTCGACCGATTTGGATGTGGTTTCCACGCTACAGCATCCTCTTCCTTCGTTATCGTCATTGGTGGCTCCGTTGCTACTTCGAGGCGTTGGAAGAGGAAGTCGTAGTTTGTTCGATCATGACTGGGGCGTCGGAGATGAGATTGGGTCTAAGATTAAAGAAGAGGAGGAAGAAGAAGATCACAGGGAGTTGGTTCGGGCGATGGAGTATGGAGAACGGAGGAAAAGAAAAGGAAGAGAAGTCCAGAAGGTCGGATCGGGTCGGGGCAAGCAGTTGAAGGGGGGAATGGAGCTCACCTAACCGGATCGGGTCGGACTGTAGGATAAAGGAGGAGAGAAGCATGATTGCCTAATCCGACCCGAACTGTTCGGGGAATCTACTTCCGAACCGATCCGATTTTGATTCCTGGGCTTCAATGTTTGTCCGAGCCCAAGGCAGGGCTACGCCCCCGATCCGATCCCAATGAATGCGCCTGAACCGAACCGAAGAGCAGTCCAACTTAATGCATAAAAACTCGTTTAACTGGCACAATCAACTCTTGGCATAATCTTCAACTTAATGGACAGTTAGGATAGTGCCTTGCGAACATAAATGGACATCAAGAACTGCCTTGATCCTTATTACTTTGCCAAGATTTTGCGTCGCACTTTCAAACATTAACTTTACACTTTCCGCATACACTGTTTACACTTTAGTTTGTACACATGCACGGGGGGATACGGGCTAATTTACTCTAACTTGTGTTGTTGCTTCTTCAATAGTTTTGTGACCATGACATCCAGACGCTCCTCTAGACTAGCCGAGAAGGAGGCCCCGGAGACATCTAACAAAATTACTCTTGAGGACATATCTTCTTCCTCGGATCCAGAATGGAATGACGAGGGCTCAGACTACGAGGTTGGAACTCGCGAAAGCGACAATGTGTCTTCGGAGGGTGGAGTTTCCCTAGGTTATGAAGAGGAAGGAGGGATTGGCGATGACCGAGCTCCTGATGAATTTGAGTCTGCCGTCATATTGGAATCACCCCAAGATTCTGTTGAATCGACGATCGACAACGAAAGACTTATCCGAATACGACTAAAATACGGGATACCCAAAGGGGATACCTTGTTGCCATCCAAATCTGACCGTCCCCACAACCCTCCAGAGGGGTATATGGCAATTACTCGGTTGATGTGCATGGTCGGGGCTATCCCTCCATTTTCTCCTTTCGTCGTCGATTTTCTAAGACAAATGTGAATTGCCCCCATGCAGCTGCATCCCAATTCTTATGCTTACTTGTACACCTTATATGTAGCGTACCGTGAGATCTTAGGCATAGAGCTCACTTTTGACGACGTTCATTTCTTCTATAACTTCAAGCATCGGACTCGAGAGACTCCTTCTTTCTGTTACTTTGAGTCTGTCCCTAAGAGGAAAATAATTCCAGCGCCATTCAGTAGTAAAGCTGGGGACTCCAGGCTGGAATGGTTTTATGTAAAGCGACAGCCAGAGTGTGCTAGGAGGTGGACGAAATCAAGTAAAGCACTGGTTTTCTAAATCTCGACTCTATACATTCAAGCCATCGCCTTAACTCGTTTTTCTTTTTGTTTGCAGTTGATAACCCAAAACAAATATCGGCCCAAGTATTCTTTGATCGGATGCACCAGCTCCTTAATGGTGATCAGAAATTTTTAACTATTGATGAAGTCCTTAAGGACGAATATCTTCATCTTCATGGGTTGCTATCCATCACCCGTAGCATCGGTCACGGGACGGGTCCATATGTATATATTCCTCCAGTGGACGTAATCCCAGAAACGGGCGAAAGTTCGAGAGCTCCTACAGTGCCTCTTCGGGCTTCACCCTCTCCTTCTTCTACCCAAGATGATGAATTGGCTAACATGGCCGAAAAGCATCGCGAAGGGTATACTGTTCCCGAGGATGCCATTTCTCCGGAAAGGTCAACGTCTTCCAAAGAGTCACCAATCGATGCTTCTGAGGGAGATGTCCCTAGCACTGATGACCCACTATTTCAGGATTTGGGGGATCTCCCCTTACCTGAAACTATTTACACTTCAGAGGATTTTAGGAAGAATCCTTTAGTTTTCACTTCTTCCGAAGAGACCACTCCTGCTAGGGCCAAAGAGCCCGCTCGTACTAGTCTAGCTTCGGACTCGGGTTGGTCGGGGGGAAAACACCACTTAGGACACACTTTACACAATAACATCATAACTCACTGCATCTTTCTCTTTGTGAAAATATTGATTCTGAATTTCATTTGTCTTGTTGTGCAGACACGATGTCCCGATCTTACTATGATATCAGGAAACTCCGCAGCAGCATGTCTAATCCGCCATATGATACTGAGTATGATCGCCGCGACGATCGCAGTAGGGATGAGAGAAGGCCCTATGAACCTTATCGCTCGCGAACCTCGCGTTCTCGCTCTCCTGTCCGGACAGACCCGGAGCGATATAAAGGTTACCAAGGTCATCGGGAAGAGGACAGGCCGCAATCAAAAGACTCAACCTCTTCTCAAGAAAAACGCAGTAGGGAGAGGAGCCTGCCAAAAGATACCGAATCACGGAGCAAGCGTAAGGTCCCTGCTAAACGGCCTAGAACGGATAAAGAGGCTATTGAGTCTTCCACGCACAAGGATACTGAGCTGACAATCCCCGCCCCTCCACCGCTAGATGCTGAAACTGCAGTTAAGCGGGCGTATCTGGAGGAGCAATTTCCTGATCATTACTTCGAAAACTTGACTTTTTTACCTGCTCTTGAGCCTATTTCTTCAAGATGGGCAGACGAGGCCAAAGAAAAAATAGATGCGGTCGAGAAACAGTATTCAGAAATGTTCAAGTATTCGCGCAGTCTTTCCAGAATCATCCGTACTTTAATCACGAATGCTGACTCGATGCAAAAAACCGCAGAGGATGATGCAAAGGCCTTAAAAATCTAGGAAAAGACTTGGAGGATACTCAGGCCCAGCTTGCTGTTGCTCAACGGGATGCTACTAGCTTCAAACAACAATTTGAAGATCTGCAAAAACGCTACCATGATTTGCTTGAGTCCCATACCCAAGAGCGTTCTGAATTAAAAAAGCAAGCCGAAGATGCCAAATCAGATGCTACCAAAATGCGACTTGCCTACGCTGACCTTGAGCGGAAGAATGCCGAGTTAGCAAGGAGGAATGCTGAATTGGAAAAGAAAAACGTTGACTTGACTTCTAAGTTAGCGGAGGCGGAGAACAGGGCTGCCCTAGCGGAGGGTAACGTCGAATGTGCTATCAAGTCCGCCGAGGGAGAGGTTCAGGGTTTCGGCGAATTAATGATTGAATTCTTTGCGCATATCATTCGCCGCCGGAACATTTCTTGGATTGAAGATTATCCATCTACTCTAGTCCAAGTATGGAGTCAGATCGTTGAGTGGGAGAAAGAGGAGCTCAAGGTTGATTCCATTGACGAGGACAAGCTGATGGAGAAATATTTACGAGATGATGAGCCAGAACGCCTAGCTGAAGGGCGCCGCCTCATTGCTGCTGTTATGAACGAAGAGAGGCGGAGGACTAAGCAAAAGAACATTCCCGAGGCTGGTTCCTCTTCTACTGCCCCCGCAACTTCTGAAGTAGAGGGATATGATCCTGAAAACCCGGGGATCCCTCGGACAACTCTTTTATCCCCTATTCCCGAAACGGCATCGGAGACAGCAGTTACTCCAGCCGAGAAGTCTTCAGAAGGTATCTCTACATTTTCACCTCAATTCGTCAAAGCTATCTCTACCTTTCGTCACGTGATTGAGCAATCGATGAAAAACCCATTATTTTCTCCTGAGTTGATAACTGATGCTTCTCACTCTGTAGGTATTGAACCGTCCGAAAAGACAGATGTGTCCCAGGGAACCGCCTCTGGGGCAGCCTACGGAGAAGGCAAAAGGGGGAAAAGACAAGGCTGCTCCCATAGATTTGGGAGAAGGAAGTGAACCGTCTAAGGCTGACACTCCTCATGATGACGAAATGATAGATGCCTTAAAGGACGATGGCGGCGACGGGGGACATGAGGAAGATCCGGAGGTGGCAATAGTCGGAGAATCGAAAAGCGCTGATGATGTTACCTTAGCTGCACTGAAAGCTGACCAAGATAAACGCTTGCAGCTAAAAGCTGAAGACTTAGACCCTGAAAGCCTTAAGCCCCTCGCAGTTGTGGATGCGGGATCAAGGTTAGTTGTTAAGCTTTCAACTAGATCTATTACAGAGGAACTTGCTAAAAAGTCTTCTCTTGATTCCAGCGCTCCGCCCTCCGGGAAGAAGTCAACTGATTCCAGCACTTCAGCTTCAGGAAAGAAAAAGTCAAAGCGCATCTTGACGGAGGCCGAAAAAGAGGCGAGAGATGCGGAGAAGGCTGCTAAGAAGTCCAAGCCTCCTTCGAAGTCTAAATAGTGGGATGTCTTGTGTCAATTTAGCCTTTGATTGACCTAAAATTGTTGCTGCAAGGGTGGCCCTTACACCTTTTTGTCTGTTTTCCTGTACAAATTCATTCTTTTGTAAATAGAAAATAATTTGTTTTCTGCAATGTCTGTTAGTCATTAGTTTTGCACTTATGTAAGAATGCATGTCCTACTATAGTTGTGTAAATGAAGTTATGGTGGGGGGAAATATGTGTATACATATGCCCCCAGTCAATCTCGAAAAACTATTCAAGATTTAGTCAAGTAGTCTGAATGTCCCCGATTTTCCGACGGGATTGCATTCTCCGTGTCGTCAATGCCTGTCGTTTTTTTTTGGCATTTTTTATACTCTCCTGTCTTATACTCAGGTTAGAGTTCTTACTGAGGCGGTCTCTTATCTGGGTGCACCTTCACGTCTCAGAGGACGTCGTCTTCCCGTCCTTTATACTCTCTCTCAATTCTCGAGAGTTAGAGTTAAGAATGTCGTCTTCCCATTCTTTTATGTCTTATCGCACAAACAGTCGTTGTGCTTTTTCCTGCGTATAAATTGTTTTTAACCTTTCAGGTTTTAAATCATCTTATATTCCGTAATCACAACAGAATAGTAGTTGAAGGTATATATAATGCAGGAAAGTAAATGACACACGATATTTTTATAGTGGTTCGACTAAGTCGTAGCCTACATCCACTTTATAGTTCTTTGTTCATATCAACAGATTTTTCTAAGGCAAGTCGTGCCTTTTTACAGAGTTCATAAGAAAAACAGCGAAGAATACAACATTTCTAATTCAAATATAGCATCAAGTGTTGGGCATTCCATGCCCTAGGTACCTCTTCGCCATCTACGGTCGTTAACTTGAAGGTTCCTGTTTCAAGTTTCCGTTGGATGACAAAGGGTCCTTCCCACTTTGGACCGAGGTGAGGAAGGGATGGAAAGACTCTCTTTAGCACCAAATCTCCTGGTTCAAAAGTCCTAAGACGAACTTTTTTGTCATAATAGCGTGCCATCTGACGTTGATGTCTTGACGCGCGCAAATCTGCTTCGTCCTTTTTTTCTTCGATTTCATCAAGAGACTTGAGTAAGAGTGCCCGATTCGTCATCGGATCATAATACGTCACCCTGTGTGAGGGAAACTCAAACTCTACTGGAATTACTGCTTCTGAACCAAATGAAAGAGAGAAAAGGGTATGACCGGTAGCTGTCTTAAACGTTGTTCGATATGCCCACAAAGCTAAGGGCAATTCGTCAACCCATTTTGCCTTTGCGCGTTCTAACCGTTTCTTGAGGATGAATTTTATAACTTTGTTTATTGCTTCTACTTGCCCATTCGACTGCGGATAGGCAACCGCAGTGTACCATTTGTCGATTTTATATTTCTGGCAGAAATTTCTGAATTCAGCACCATCAAACTGGGTTCCGTTATCAGTTATAATGGTCCTTAGGATCCAGAATCGGCATATAATATTTCTAACCACGAAACTTATCACCTTTCTCGCCGTGATTTTGGTTAGGGGCTCAGCTTCCACCCACTTCGTGAAATAGTCCACAGCGACTATTGCATATTTCGCTCCTCCTTTAGCAATTGGTAGAACTCCGATGATATCAATTCCCCACGTGGCAAAAGGCCAAGGACTCACCATCGATTTGAGTTGGGTCGACAGTGCTCTGGGGATTTTGGCGAATCTCTGGCATTTGTCGCAGCGTCGTGAATAATCAGCCGCATCTTTATTAATTGTGGGCCAGAAGTATCCATATCGCAATATCTTTTTCGCTAAAGTCTGACCTCCTGTATGATCTCCACACTCACATTCGTGTACTTCCCGTAGTACACGTTTGATGTCGTTGTGTGCTATACATCGTAACAGGGGCATAGAAAATCCTTGTCTATAAAGAGTATCGTCTTGAAGGATATATCTGGTAGCCTTGCGAACTATAGCCCGTATCTCACTCTTCTTTGATGGGAGTATTCCGTTCTTAAGGAAATTCTTAATTGGGGTCATCCACGACTCCTCCGGTTCTGCTTCGAAAGCGAACTCAATTTCCATCGACTCAAAGCTTGGCGATTCCAACGTTTCAATTGGAATTATTTCAGTTTCTTCCGGGTTGTCGGAACTAGCTAGCTTTGCCAGCCTGTCTGCCTTCTGGTTTTCGGCTCTTGGGATATGCGTTATGTTGTACCGCTCCAGGTTGCTCAACAGCTTTTCCACTTTCCCGAGGTAGGCGATGAGTCGAGGTCCCCGAGCCACAAACTCCTTTCGCACTTGGCAAACAACGATTTTGGAGTCGCAGAATATGTCCAATGTTTTTACTCCGAGGTCTTTAGCAAGCTTCAGCCCGGCAATCAGGGCTTCATATTCAGAGTCATTATTAGTCGCTGAAAATTCTAATCGTAGAGCGTAATATAACGACCGTCCTTCAGGAGTGACTAAGACGATTCCAGCTCCGGACCTTCGGTCGTTCTTGGCTCCATTCGTGTACAGCTTCCATGGATCTAATTTTAACTCATCTTCGGACTTGACCGCCCTGTCATCGATTATTTCCTCCTTTGGGATTGCGAACTCTGCTATAAAGTCTGCCAGAGCTTGCCCCCTGATCGACCTTCGCGGCTGAAAATTTAAATCAAACTGACTTAATTCAATATTCCATTTGATCAATCGTCCCGACGCTTCGGGTCTCTGCAACACCTGCCTCAGAGGCTGGTCAGTGTATATGGTTATTGGGTGAGCTTGGAAATAGTGACGAAGTTTTCGGGAGGCGATTAGGAGATTGTAAGCGAGCTTCTCAACCTTTGGGTAGTTGCGTTCTGCCGCTGCCAATTTCTTACTTACATAATATACTGGCCTTTGCACTTTGTCTTCTTCTCGGACCAAGGCTGTGCTAACAGCGTGAGCCGAAACTGCTAAGTAAACAAATAACTCTTCATGATCCACTGGCTTTGACAAAATCGGTGGTTTTTCTAGCAATTCCAATAAATTTCGAAAGGCATCGACACAGTCCGGAGTCCATTCGAAGTTCTTCTTTCCCCTTTTAATCAAGTCAAAAAATGGGATGCATTTGTCCGTTGCTTTGGAGATAAATCTACTCAACGCAGCTACTTTTCCTGCAAGACTTTGGACATCTTTGATTCTTCTTGGTTCTTCAATGTTTCTAATCGCTGCTATTTGGCTGGGATTGATTTCAATCCCTCGAGAGCTCACAATGAAGCCTAGAAACTTTCCCGATGCCACTCCAAATGAACATTTCAAAGGATTCAATTTCATCCGATACCTTCGTAGGATGCCAAACATTTCTGCCAAGTCTTGTGTATGGCTGGAGGACTGTTTCGATTTGACAAGCATGTCATCCACATAAACTTCCATAGTCTTCCCTATTTGGTTATAAAACATTCTATTCACCAAGCGCTGATAAGTGGCTCCAGCGTTTTTCAATCCGAACGGCATGACCACATAACAGTATAACCCCAAATTACAAGCTCGTGTGTTCTTGATCTGGCACGTGCATAGGAATTTGGTTGTACCCGGAATATGCGTCCATGAAAGAGAAGTTCGTGTCCCGCTGTCGAATCTACAAGCTGGTAAATTCTGGGGAGTGGGAAGCTATCTTTCGGGCAAGCTTTGTTCAAATCTGAAAAATCAATGCAAGTCCGCCACTTTCCGTTCGGCTTCTTTACTAAGACGGGATTCGATATCCAGTCGGGATATGTCGAATCTCTAATAAATCCGTTCTGTTTCAGCTTCTCCACTTCTTCTTTCAGAGCTGCCGACCTCTCTGGGCCCAACATACGTCTCTTTTGCTTTACAGGCGGGTGTTTTGGGTTTATATTTAGTGAATGGCTTATGACGGATGGCGATATCCCACACATGTCGGCGTGGGTCCAGGCAAATACGTCCAGGTTTGCCTTTAGGAAGTCAGTTAATTCTTTGGCTCGATGTGGATCCAGCTGGGACCCAATCTTCAAAACTCTTGTTGGATCAGCTTCGTCAATGGGTATGTCCACTGTCGCTTCGTTAGGAGTCGCATTTCTAGCCTCTGGTTCCTCATCTTTTCTGAGATCCAAGTCTTCGGACGTTCCTTTGGGCGACTCCTTCGGGGCTGATCCCTCTAATTGCTACGCCGAACCCTCCTTTGGAGGAGGCGAGGCACCTTTACTCTCGATGCTAAGTCCCTTCATCAACATCTTTAACTCGGCAACATAACAAGCCCGTCCGGAGACTTGATCTCCTCTCACTACTCCTGTTCCGGCTTCAGTTGGGAATTTAAGCAATAAACACCAAGGGGCGATGCAAGCCCTGAACTCTGCAAGGGCAGGCCTTCCCAAAAATGCGTTGTAGGGCGAATCTACGTCCAAAACTACGAACTGAAGCATTCGTACTCTCCGGCGTTTCCCTTGCCCCAATGTTACGGGGAATTCTATATACCCCATCGGAGCTGTCGATGCTCCGTTGAAGCCTCGAATCCAACCTTCGCATGGCTTCAAATCTTCGGACTCAAGTTTCATCTGATCGAATGACTTTTTAAACAAAATATTAACAGAGCTTCCGTTGTCTACTAGCACCTTATGAACCAACGCCGGTCCAATGGTGGTGGTAATGACCAACGGATCGTCGGTGGGTGACTGGATTCTGGTATTGTCTCTGTTGCGGAATACCACGTCATCTAACATTGTCCTCTGTTGTTTCACAGGGGCGACATCTACGTGCTTAGCTGCATTAACGTATTGATCCATTGCTCTAAAACTGTGGATCGCTGGGTGGGGTCCACCCACTATGGTGTTGATAACAATTCCCTTGCCTTTCTGCTGCGCTGTAGGCTTGGGAGCAGATTGGATCTGGTTCGGAGCCTGTTCTCCTTGCCCCATGTCTCTTGGCGCAACCTTATATTCATCCAATTTTCCTTCGCGCAGCAGCTTCTCAATCAGATCTCTCAAATGTCGACATTCATTTGTTGAATGCCCATGAGTTCCATGAAACAGACAAAACTTTCCAGTTGCGATTTCTTTCTCCGTTGAGTCTCGAGGTGGTGGTCTTTTGTATTGCAAAACATTGTATGTATCCAAGTAAATGTTCTCCAGAGTGTCGTTCAGCGGTGTATAATTCTCATAAGTCTGAAACCGGGGTCTTTTGTTAGGATCACTTCCTCTATTCCTATTTCTTCTGTTACCATTCGCGTTACGGTTGTTGTGGTTGCCCCCGTTTCCATTATTGTCGCTTCCGCTCTTGTTTCCCACATTCACCTCAACCTTTCCGGAACTTTCTCCAGACTGCTTCACGGCGACATTACTCTGAACATTTTCTTTTGAAGCCGCTCCAGACTTTCTCTTTCGGTTTGCCCTTGCTTCCTCTCGTCTTAACTGAATATCGGCCTTTTCATAGAATAACTCTCTCGTGGGAGGTGGCTTCCCAGAAAGATAATCTCCAAACTCGGAATCAGGATCGACTCCTTCCATCAAAGCCATCAAGATGGTGGGCTCATGCAGGTCACTGACTTCTGTCACAGCTAAGTTGAAACGGTCGAGATATGACCTCAAAGACTCTCCCGGCGCCTGCTTAATTCTTGACAATTCAATAACACTCTTAGACTTTCGGGTATGGAGTCGGAACTGATTCATAAAACGTTCGCTCAATTCTCTAAAATTCGATATCGACCGAGGGGGAAGTCGGGTAAACCATAGCAGCGCCACATCTTCTAAATAGATCGGGAAGGCTTTACACTTCACTGCGTCAGGGGCAGCAGCAGCATTCATGAGCCATGAGTATCGCATCAAATGCTGTCCCGGATCGGTTCTCCCATTGTACTTGTCCATCTGCGGCAGGTTAAAACGTCGGGGAAACTGAAAGTTGAGGATGTCGTCAGTGAAGGGAGTATGGCTTCGCTCAATGCCATAATCTTCATTGGTGTAGTTCCGGCTTTCGGACATGATCTGGCGTACCATTGCCCATACGTCAGCATTGGTCAGGGGCCGTTCAGGCTCCCTTGCTCTGGTATCCGGGTTCCCTCTGGGCTCTTGATCAGGAGATGCCCTCCTTCTGATGTTTGGGTTTCCTCTGGGCTCCTGATCAGGGGATGCCCTCCTACGAGCCGCTTCTGCTCTGCTTCGTTCCCTACGCTCCCGGTCGATCTCGGGAGGAAGGGGCTGGAGCATTTGTCCCTGAGTGGGATTGGTAAGGTTAGGGTCTCTAGGTAATACATGAGATCCCTGCATCGGTAACAACATAGGCTCTCTCAAGCTTGGATCATTGGGTCCTAGTACTCGTGCAGCATCCTCGCGGGACCCCAAAGATCCGAACGTCAGCTGCTCCAAATTCTGAGGTCGTTCGAGCGGCCTCCTTTCACGGGGCCGTTCTACCTCGGAAGAAGAAGACTGATCCATTGGTGTGTGACGAACCGGGGATGGGGTTTTCTGTCTACGGAGTTCGCTAATTTCCCTGCTCATGAGTCTCATGTTTTCTTGCATCATGAGGTTGGTGCGCTCGTGGATTTTCATAGCCTCCCTAGTACTTTCAAGCATGTCAAGTAGGCGCGAAAAATCTCCTTGAGTAATAGGCGCAGATGGATTGACATGATCATTGACCCTGGTGGCTGGAGTCGGAGCATTTGGAGGGGCTCGAGTAGAGGTTCCAACATCACCTAGCGACGGATCGGATCGAAGCTGGGTAATCAGGTCGGGTCGGAGCTGAGAGGCTTGTTCGGGTCGGAGCTGGGAAGCCAAGTCGGATCGGTGTAGTGCGATTAGTTCGGGTCGGTTCAGGTTGGGGGAGTGCACTGCTTCAGATTCTCCTACCCGGATCGGATCGGAGCTCTCCCCTTGAGTGCGGTTCGGATTTCCTGTATCGGTCCGATCCACTGCCGAGCTCTGCCCACGAGACCTTGTCACAACCGCATTTTGCTTATCTTCACCAACTCCGTTCCCTCGACTGGTTTGAACTTCCTTGCCTTTTCCTTTGGCCATAGTTCTTCAACAATCAACCAACAAGTATTCAAGAGCGTCGAAATTTGAGGATTAACTTCTTTGAACTCAACGGTCTAAAAAGTAGAACGATAATCCCGAAAAACAGAGAATTCAGATGGTTCTCAGTGAAAGCACCAAAATGTTAGACCAAAAAGTGGTTCTAACACCCAAATTGACTGAAATCGAGATAAAATAAGATCAAAAGTAAAATGGAGACACAGAATTTATAGTGGTTCGACGTTGAAATGCCTACGTCCACTTTGTAATCACTATTCTTGATGATATAGATGCAATTACAATGATATATTCACTCAATTTCACTCACAACTCATGTACATTCACTCAATTGTTTCAAAACAAATGTTGAATGATGATTTGGATTATCTGGGAATGCTGGAATTCGGTTTTTTGAAAGTGCTTGAACTCTCAAAGTGCCAAAAAGAAGATCCCTTTAATTGTCTCTAAGCGAGGTATTTATAGGTGAAAATTTGCTCAGAATCCGATCCGGGTCGGAGCCACGTGTCTTCCATCCCATCGTCCTCGGGTTCGGATGGACTCCAGTGCTGACAGCGCATCAGAATAGAGATTATCGTGGGTAGGAACTGGTCAGGCGATCGTGGGGGGAAGTGACGTGGGTTATGGGTTCGGTTCGGAGGAGCCTGCAGAGGGGGTTCGGATCGGGGCATCCGGTCCGACCCGAATTAATGCTGAAACTAAGTCCTTAACCATTTCGTTCTGCTCCGTTCCGACCTGGTAGTAGCCCTCCGATCTGACTGGTAGCAGGTAGCCCTCCGATCCGACCCGATAATTTCTAAGAAGAAATGTTCTTCAACACTTGACATCTCGACTTTGTGTTGCCTAGTTCACAAAGTAGGCTAACATATAGTATTTTTGTTTTTTAAAAATTCAATTAAAAACTAACTTCATAATTTTTATAATGTATAAATGTTATTTTACTGTTCATTTTTTACAGAAGATATAGTGAGAATAGGGGCGTGTTATAGTACACACACTACATGCAATAAGACGCAAATTTTAGTTAGAACAAATGAATACGAGCAGATGGACTACCAATATTAAAGGAAATAAGGTTCCATTTAATAGCTGTCTCAAACAAATCTCTTGAAAAGAGAATAACAAAAGGGGACATGTGATACAACATATAAGAAAAAAAAACATGTGACATTTACATCTATAACTAATATGTTCTTCGTGTCGCTTTATCTTACTCTGGTTACCTGTGTTTTTCCTCATTGCCATTAATCATTTGCCTGGAATCAAACTTCGACAAGTATTTCAGTGAAAAATTAAAAACAAGAAAATAAAGGGAAATTACGCCAGCAATTTATAACGGTTCGACCTTGAATTGGGTACGTCTGCTTTGAAGTTCTAATCACTTTACTGATGATTTTCTATTACAACAGTGCTTGGATCAGTAGGAATCCAGTGAGCATAAGAAAGCTTAGAAAATACAAGTGCCAAAAAGCTCAAATTTTCAATGATGCAACTATTATTTATAGGCAAATACGACAATGGATCGCGCTGAAAATCCATCAGGAGAAGCTTGAACCAGAAACGTAGTTGCTATAAGAATTTGGACACCCTTCTTAATACTTCAACGAATCGATACCAGTCCCTTTGTGCATTGGATCGGTATTGATCCCTCGTAATGGTGAGTTGGGCCACGTGATCCAATATGTGTGCTCTCCTGAATGTTGGATTCTTAATTTTGAAGTTTGTTTGCATAGTGGTCTACGTGTTTCTTGAGACATTGAGGGATCTTTGTTGAAATAGACTTGAGTGGCCAAGTCATCGGAAAAGCACCGATCCCTTGCCCAGGGAGAATACCGGTCTGTACTCAGACCATTCCAGGATGTTATTCAATTAAGTTCGTTTGACTGCTTTCTTGTGGTCTTGTATGTACTTGATATCTAAACCTTCGCATCACCACTGTGTGCTTTTTGCCTTAATAACCGTCAAGTAGCACTCGTTGGGATAATCGGTTATGACTAGATAACACTTGCCATTTAAAGTACGTCTTGTTATAAACATGACGTGATTTGATTCAAGACAAGTCAAAACTATCGAAAAGGATTTCACTTTGCTTCATAAATAGTCACTACCCTTTTGGTAAGTTGCTTTAGCGAAGAGTTGTGTCTCTTGCTATTCACTGTGACACTTGTTCAATATCTGACAGTATAAGTAGGGGATTGCAATTTGCTGACAGTCATCTTTGCTCTGTTCCATTGAGTTGATTACTTGAATTATTAAGCCTCGACAACCTATACTGGATCTTTCTTTAGAATTTATAGGTAATCAACTAGTTTCCGTCGAGTCCAGAAACCGAATGTTGAGTGTAAACATACACTCGTACGTTAATGTATACACTTTCAACGTCGGTTCTTAAATACGTTCAAGAGTAAATGGGTCACTGCCAAGCTGAGTCATGCACACATGTTCAAGTATATGTTCATGCACGCATATTCTCTCTTTTTTATGTGTATATAAGGAATCAACACCGAACCATTTATGTTGACAATACTTCAGATTTTTCTAGCCCTAAGAAATGAAGGTAGGTCGGCTTCATAAGCCATCCGCTTCCTTTCACTCCCTCACTCCACTTCACATAACCGATCTGAGTTCTCAAGCTTCCAGCCGCCATTAACAAGTGCAAGAATTTCATGACAATCACATAGCACCTCCTCGACTTGCTTCTATTCCAATCATGGATCCTTCTGAATCTCAAACCATCGCTTCCCCTCCTGACTTGGAATCTCCCTTGCTTCGACTGATTCAAAATCCAGCTAACTACATAGATGGGGTTTGGTTTTAATCATACGTGTAACACCTCATATTTTTCTGAGCTCGAATTTCGATAAAAATCAAAACTCAAACTCATCCACGCATGTATAGCGTAAATCTAATACCTGCAAATAATGAGCATGAGAATGATCCAAGTACGATAAAACTCACTCACAGCGGAAACAAGATAAAATAACAAGTATCGACTAAGACAACTATCTTAATAGTGAATCGCTACATCAATACCAAGGATGAGAGAACAAGAACCAAAACCAAGCTTGAATACTTGCAAAGACCTGTCTTCCCCAAGATAAACCTAGGAATTGTTGTGAGGCGGGAGTCAGACAACAAGTCCTGGTGAGTAGGAAATGTATGACACTGTTCACAATACATAAATGCATCCTGTTTGGTTTCACCCAAATTATATCTAATAAGACTAGTGATTCTAAACTAACATTGCGAAGATTATGCAAAATTATTGACTACCATACCCAAGGTGACACTTCTTGAAGACAGATTACTGTAATATACCGAGATAGAACTTTTACGCATATACATGAAGCTTTTAAACGACCATAAAAACCGATATCAATACTAAGAGGCGGGCTTTCAACTACTTAATATCCTATTAATAAAGAAGGTAAGTATCTAGAGCCACATATAGCCTCACTCAATATAATATATAAGGCGGATTCCTAGGATCATTTAAGGCTCAAAGACGATCCATTAATCGCTCAATACCTTACTAGATGATTTACAACACGCTATTATAAATTAGAGGACACTAACTATTAAGCACAACTAATTTAAGGCTCTCGTCATTCGCGCATATTCCAACCCTGCATAAAGCGAGAGATGGTAAGTGATCATTTATTACCTTCATGTAAGGTAGACGACTAACTGTCATTTACGACCTTCCCCCAGCGGACCTCTATATTACTATCTAACTGACCCTATTAGATAAACCCCATATCACTTAATACTTCCCGCAGGATGGGCAGAACCTGCAGACCTATGATACCTGTGTAGTGGCTATTTAATACCTTATCCCAAGATTGACTCACTGTTTGATCCAAAAATGGCTCGGACGCCCAAGACTTATGATGTATAATAAAAGTGTTAAAAATACAAATTTAAAAGGAGAAACAAGCACACATAAAGATTATAGCGGTTCGACTATAGATTGCATGCATCCACTTCATAACTTCTCTTAAATTAGTATAAAAAATTGAGAATACAGAGTCCGAGATGATGAAATCTCGGAGTATGGAGTATATGCAGTGAATAACTACATAAGAGAAGCCATAAGATCCTTTTTTCAAGCTTTAGGGGTTATTTAAAGATGAAGTACGGATCTGGTTCGACGTAGGATGTGCGAGGGAAAGTAGGAGTAGTGGAGTAAATCAAAAGAGTGGGTCACGTCAGCAGCAACTACCAATCCGGTTCGATCTAAGTTCGGTTCGACATAATCAAACCGGATGTTAGTTAACCCAGAAATGGCACTCACTTCCATCAAACCGGATTTCAGTCGATCCGAATTTTCACCTTTCCACTTAGTCAATCGGGGATAATGTCAACCGGATGTTCTCTGTCCTTTTTTAGTCGATCCGAAAGAAGATCGAATTAGATTTCATTGCTCCCCTGCTTTGTCGATCCAGAGAAAGATCGAACCCGATTTCCTGTTAACTGCCATTTGACCGATCAGATCGGGATGTCGACGAGAGTTTGAAGTTGCTTCCATGTCAGGATTGCTTTGAACATGAACCTCTATGCGCTTGACGACCTTATCGAAATGCAGATCAACATTTTGCCCTCTAAAGCACATCGCGTTGCAGACGGTACGTGTTTTAAACGAGTTAAACTGCATGCTTTTATTGGCATCACTCTTGAAACGGCAGTCATCTTTATCAAAATGACGATTAGGAACGGTCACGTCCTACGGTATAGTCATGATGCTTGAACTACTTATCTGTATATATAGTCAAGCATATTTCAATTTGTCTTTGGTGGTACTCGTCGGACCAGAGCTCTTGATTGAAGATCCTGAGAGTCACAGGTGATCATTTAAACCTCGTCGAGTCAAGATGTTGAATATATTTGTCATTCAGTCACATCATGTCATGTCGAGTCGGTGGCTCCTGCTTGTGTTCGAACACGTTCAGGTCATTACCGAACGACGTCATCTATCACGCTTCACGATTTGATTAGTCCATAATTATGCGAAGTCACATTCATGTGTGTTAAGAGCCTTTCTTACTGTGATTTCTCCATCCCTCTTTCTTTCCTTTTCCTTTTCCATTTTCCTCTTTTTTTTAAACTTCCAGCTCGGTGATCGAACCAGATTCTAGATTGATATGGTTGATTTGAACTGTACGTCAGTCAAATCAGAGGGAAGTGGAAGAGTCTCTGACTTTTCTTTTTATAAATATGTGGTCCTTGCTCATATTTACTTTTAACTTTTTTACCTTCCTCGCTAGACCGAGAATTTATCCTTCATCTTCTCCAACTCCTAATTAGATCTAATCTTGATTCCTTCAATCATTAAAGTTCTCCATCGCCATCGCTATCAATCTCGGCCTCAAATCGATCTAGGTGGGTTTGTGAACTTGTAAACCGGTCTTATTGCATCAAATCCCCGATTGCGTTAATCACGTTAAAGCTTGGAATCGTCGGCGTTGAAGATGATGACGAAGGCAAGGTGTTGATCACTGGTGATGGTGAGATAGCCGATGTGGCAATTGGGACGAAGATATTGGTTTGAGGGGAGAGAATGAGGCACAAAATCCTCAAGAAGAGGGTCGAATTTTCACTGTTGAAATCTCCAGAAGGAATTGGAGAAGAAGAGAGTTCAGTTAGGCCAGGATAGGCATTACCTCTGGCCGATTCATAGGAAAATCGAACCGAGGAGGTCGAGCCGGATTAGCCGATCCGAAAGTGACGAACCATATTTGATCGATCCGGGAAAGTCTACCAGGAAAGGTCGAACCGCATTGGTCGAGCCAAACTAGCCAATCCCGAAACACTTAATCAAATTCCAGCATGTCGATCGTGCCAAGTGAACGCCATTAATATTTGAGAAATTTTCAACTTAAGTGATTCGCGGGAAGTGTAAATGACTTAAAACAACCTTGCACAGTTGACCTTTCTGGATAGTTATGATAGAGCATATCTGGACTTGCATATAACACTGGATTGCACATATAACAGAACACTGCTTTTTGCAAGAATATGGCTTGGAATCATTCATGATCATGATTCGATATGACGGTCAGGAACGACAGTCTATTGAGTCGATCTCTGTCGCATATTTCCAACGTTAAATTTATGTTGCTGTCTTTGCACAATTTCCACTACACACACTGCACGAGTTCACACACCAGGGGGTACATGTTAATTACTTTAACCAGTGAAAATTCTTGGATAACACAACTATCATGTTTGGAAGATACCCAACTAGAGCTTCTGAGGCCGGGAAGAGAGATGTGGTACCGTCCATCAAAATCCCGACTCAAATTCTAACTCGGGGACTGAGTCGGACGAGGATTCGCGGTTTGTTGTCCAACCTCATGACGAAGAACCAACTACGCCTTTGTCTGAGGAAGAAACTTCACTAGGAGAGGAGGAAGTCGTTGGTGATGGAGCCGAAGCTCCTGCTTTCGATACCTTACCCAACGCAATTTTTCTTGACAATCCAATCGACTCTTGGCCAACGAAGTTGAAAAGGTTGTGTGCAAAACACAAGATTCCCTTCAAAGAGGTCCAAGTACCAGCTCTATACGAGACTGCCCATAACCCTCCGGAGGGATGCATGGCCTGTAGTCGACAAATGTGCACGGTGGGATACATTGCTCCATTCAGTCCATTCATTCGCAATTTCCTTCGCCACATGAGACTAGCGCCTATGCAACTGCACCCCACAGCCTATGCATACCTCTTCATCTTGTATATATTGTATGAGAAGCATCTACACCAAGAACTCACCTTCGAGGATGTATCCTTCTTTTATAACTTCAAGCATCAACGAGATATCCCGTCCTTCCTTTACTTCGAAGTCACTTAGGGTAACCGAGTTATAATGGACGGGTTTATCAAATTAGGAAACATAAAACTAGATAGCTTTCATGTTTTACAGCAAAAGGGTTTTGCTAGAAGATGGATCCAATGCAATAAATATCTAGTCGTAATTTGCTTCTTCCTATTCTACTTGAGTGCTCCTGATGCTTTGCATCTCTTTGCAGGCGAGATCCCAGCCCAGCCTACAGGCAACGTCTACTGCACGACTCTGACTACTCTGAGGACTATTCCAGTACACGATTGGAACGTTAGAAGATGCATCGTCGACGAGTTTTTACATCAGTTTCACTTGCTTGATGCAAGTTAGAGCCTTAGCACAGGCGATGCTCGAGCTTCGACAACTGTGCCCCCAATTAAGGGGCCAACAGTTGTCGAAACTCAAACTCAGATCCAAGTCGAGGGCATTGCTAAGGGAGCAGTTGTTCCTGGGTCCATTCGGGAACCCGTGGAAGGAGAGAAAGAGAAGTCTCCTGAGAAAACAGTTGAGGAAGGGTATAAGAGTCCCTTCCCCCCAAGAAAACCTAGTTCCCAAAAAATATCTTGTTAGGATTCCATCTCCGGCTAAGCCCCCAGATCATGGCGCCCAGTTAGGGGGCACCGAGTCGCCATTCAGGGACTTGAGTGATTTGGCGTTGTTGGATGTAATATACTCTGCTCAAAACATGGATCCCGCTACACTCTTCCCAGGATCTAAAGATATTGTTTCTAGAGTTAAACTAAAAATAAGATATTGGATGATTTCCAAGTTTCATGACTTTATTATTATTTTATTTATTGGACCTAATATTAACTACGACAATTAATTCCCAAATTTCCCATTAAATCCTATTAATTACTATAACGGCCACACATCATTAATGACCATAACAGTCACGCTTCCTAAAGCAATGGACACTCAATTAAAATTAATTTCTCTTTTTTTGTAAAATATAAATACATATCAAAATTGGAGAAAACACGCATTTCTCTGATGGCTTACAAAACAGTACAGTAGTGCCTAAAACGCAACTGTGACTGTGAAACAAAACAGAGCACTATCCAAACAAAATAATACAGACAAACTAACAACTCCAAAACATGCAACAACCACATTAACAAGAACAAGAGCAAATCAAATAATTTCTATAACCGTCACATAACATTAATGACCATAATGATCACGTTCCTAAGGCAATGGACAACCTATTAAATGCCCTTAACATTATTCTCGTTTAATCATATTAATTCTATTTATTGCAACTCCCGTTTATCTTGCTATTGTTATTTACTTTATTAGTTCTTATATGTATACACATAATATATGTAAGTTTACTATATTACAGGGAAATGAATGTCAAGAGGTTAAAATTCAAAATAAATAGGAGTAAATGTTGTAACTCCAATTAAGGACCACAACATTCATGGTCACAAATTTTAATTCTCTTTTAAGCTAATTGTAACCTTTTGAATTATAGCAATTAACTCCACATTTATTGTTAATAAATATAATGGCTATAAATGTTTATATTCATTCATTTCGGGAAAAATTACTATATACTCATCATTAATAGAAAACATCCAAATTCAAACCCATAATTCACGTTTACCTAGACGATAATAACAATAAATACAGGAAAATAGTGTGAAGGACAAAATTAGAGAAAAATTTAAACACAAGGACAAGAGGCCAAAAATTTAATCATAAGGACACTTTTTAGTGTACAATAGAAAATGATAGTGGACCCCTGAATTCCTTGATTTACACTGAAATGCGTCCTTATGGCTAAATTTTTGGCCTCTTATCCTTATGCTTAAATTTTTCTTTAATTTTGTCCTTGTGCCTAAAACCCCATAATAATAATAGCGTTATTTACGTATATTTTGGACGGAAAGGTTTATAGTATAGTTATATACAAATGTATATTTTTAACGCGATATTTACGTAGTTACTAATTATTATAAATTCTTATTACTTTATATTCTAGTCCCAAGCTAATGACTAGAACAATCTTTCTGTGTTCAGTCTTGTTGAGATTCAAAATCTCATAAAAGGTTTTTTTACTATAATGTTTGTAAGTTTTGCCCAAATAATTTAACAAGAGAAAATATTGACATTTTCGAAATCACAAGAAACAAATATTTTATTTGGAATAGATGATATAAACTACGTACAAAATACGTGAATTTACACATCTCTTCCTATATGTTTTGTTTAATTTTTTTGTAGATTTCAAACAACGCCTATTTTATTGAAAACGAACAAAAAGGACTAATTTACAAAAATCAAGTAAAAACCCCAAACAATACCAAACACATAGATTTACAACTCAAACAAGCAGTTTGCACATTTCTTAAAAATTACACCAAATCCTACAAATTCGGTGTAAACAATAACTATAAGATACAAAGAAGAATCCTAGGCAAGATATGAATATTAATATATTATAACTATTTACAAGGATGTGACTGTAGCCCGTAAATCATTTGGGTGCGGTGGTAGTCCCAAAAATCCACTGGATGCGGTTGAGCCCGAAATCCAAGTGACTCTTCCCAAGGGTCAAAATTAGGAAGGATGTGTCCCGTAGCCTTGAAAGCAAGATTGTATTTGCATTCACTAGAGGAACAGAAATCCATACAGGATCTGTGCAGTACTGGTCCCTGGATATAGTATAACCCCAAACCAGAATAAAAAACCATGGTATGTTCTTTTCTTTTACTTTACTGCATTTACTTTTAACAGCATTCTGATTCTCTGATTGTTTTTATGACTGTTAATTACATCAATTACAATATAATTCCGTTAAAAGTTTAAAAAGACTCATAAAACTAGGATACACTATTCACCCCCCTTTGGCGTTAACATCAGCATTAAAACCCATATTATGCATTCTCGTTGTTGGTATAAGAGCAAAGTTTTTCAAAATATTCATAATCTGATTTTTGAAATAGTTTTAAAATGGCTACCAACACTAGTAACGGTAATGTTAGTAGCACAATTAGTAATGCATTTGTAGAAGGTCAATCTACTGCCAAATCACCACTTTTAATGGTAGTACTTATTACTCATATTGGTCAAGTAGAATGAAAATTTATTTGCAATCAATAAAATTAGATATTTGGAATATCACACAAACTGAGTACACAAGACTAAACCGAAGAGAAAATTTTCAAAGTGGAATGTTGATCAAGAAGTAGTTGCACAAAGTAGCTCTAATGCCATTAATGTATTGTTTGCTTCACTAAATAGAAATGAATTTACTAGGGTGTATATCTATAAGTCTGCATTTGAAATTTGAAGAACTCTGCAAATTACATATGAAGGCACAAGTTAAGTTAAACAAACTATGGTTTCCATGTTAACAAATTAGTTTTAGCTATCTAAAATGAGTCAATATCTGACATGTATTGTAGATTTCAAGATATAGTACATTCACTTATTGCACTGAATAAAAAAATTTCTGAAGAGAATCAAGTTAAATAAATTCACTTACTCTTGAATCGAATCAAAAGACGCCAATGGCTGAAGAGGCTAATGATATTTGTACTCTAGAAGTTGAAGAGTTAATTGACAATTCGTTTGGGATTAATGACTTAGTTGTTATTGTTATAGTTGACAATTTGATGTCTTATGAAACATTATTGACAAAAATCTTAAAATACTAGTTTTAAATCATGTTTCAAATTGAATCTCTCCCTTTATGATTCGATTTATATTTCAATTCAAAACAATTAAAACCACTTTCACTCAAATACGTATTGGTACATTTAGAATACTTATTTGAGTCTACAACTTCAACTTTAAGTTTTCATAAACAAAATAAAAATGGAACACTATAATAAAATTTGAATTTTAGGTTTAGATGTATAAGTTCAAACATAAATGTCAATTTCAAAATGTATGTGAACCTTAAAGTGTGGATCTTTTAAGTTCATTATTTTCAATTTTGAATGTTGTGTCGATATAAAATTTAAACGTTACAATTTCAATCTTATTTTGACAACCTTGTTTTGAAGCACAAATGCAGGGTAGAAGAGAAAGTAAAGCAACGGATAAGAAATTAATAGCCTTTAATGCGATAATGGATAAATCTGATTCATAAAGTAATGATGATGAAAAAATTGCATTCATAACATGGAGTTTCAGAAAATTTCGAAAATATAAGAAGGGTGAACAATTTCAAAAGAAAGATAATAGAGATTCAGGAAATAGAAGTGAAATTGGAAACGATATCAGATCTTACAACCGTGATGAACCCGAACACGTGAAACGATGGTGTTCATATCCAAATAAACATAAAATCACACCAAATACTGATACTTCCATAAAACGGAAAAAGCATATACTGGAACATTAGATGATTCAGATACATCCTTAAGCGATAATGAATCAGACATGGCAAACGCCAACATGTGTTTCACAAGCATTTAAATAATTTTTTGATTTTTTTCGGTTGCTTTGATTTTTTTTGTTGCGTTGATTGCATTGAATTTTGAATTAATTAATTAATTGGTTGTATATTAAACTATATTTAAATAATATTATAATTGTTTAAAATTTTAAATTTAATAAAATAATAATATAAAGTATATTTAAAAAGTTATTAACATTTTGTTTATGTAAATAAATAAATATAAAAAGGTAAATAAATAAATAAATAGGAAAAGACAAATTTTCTTCATAAGCACACATATGTCGACATACCCCATCCATATATGTCGACATAGCTGGCAAAATTTTGAATTTTCCTCTGTCTTTTTCACCAACCACTATATCATTAAAGAACACTTTTTTTAACCAGAGAACATGATATTTGAATCTCTATTTATTATACTCATATCCCTTCGTTCATTTCACCATTCATTTCAAAATTTAAACTTTCTTCAAACTCTTATCTCCCAAAAACACTTCATCAATTGCTTCCTCGAGCACTCCCACCTCAATGAGAATATCAAAAACTATCAAAAATTATCTCTTAAATGATTAAAAGGTTATGCAAGCCTATATAAAATTTGTAATAATAGTGATTTTCCTACTTATGAAATTGATTCTTTGACTGAAAAATATGTTCTTAATATTATTGATGCTTCTCAAAATGATTTTGTTTGTTATCCCCATTTGGTCAAAATGTTTTATGTGAATTTGAAAGGAAGGTTTTATGAAGGTAATAAAGGAGAAGTTTGAAGTAGCGTTAAAGGAGCGCTAATTATTTTAAATTGTGAAGTTTTGGGTCACATACTTGAATGCAAATACATCGGTATTGATCTTTCTACTTTAAAGATAAATGAGCATGATCGTGAAACATTTCATCATATTTTCGAAGAGGACGATAGCTCTGAGTTAAAAAATCAAAATTTCCGATCAAAATCTAGAATTATGAATCTTCTTTTACTACAAACTATCACTCCAAGATCGTGAAATTTCAGTTATCAGACTTTAAAGTGTGTAAAGTTCATTTTGCTCTTTATGGTCATTATTATAACATAAACTAAACACAATTCATTTTGGATGAATTTAATCTCAAAAATATTTCAAACCATGAAAAAACACTTTTTCGATAACGTTTATCTTACTCGAATTTTTAATATTTTGTAGTGGAATTCAAAAGAGATAAATTTGCCTCTCAATTTCTTTTTTTAATTGAGCTAATCTTGCTCTTATGAAAATTCCATTAATTTCCAAGCCTTATGAACCTCTTGTCGAAAAGGAAGCGAGACTTGCTCATGAAGAGGAGGAAGAAATACAAGAAGAGGAGGAAGAAGATGAAAATATGGAAATTGAAGGAGAAGAAGGAAAGGAGGAAGAAGGGGAAATTTTCTTCGAAAGCATTGATTTCCCAACTTAGTTAACAATAAATGTCTTTTCAAAAACCAAAAGAAGATTGTTGAAAATCAAAAAATACTTAAAAGATTTGTTAGTAAGAAATTGGATAAAATTTCTAACAAAATAGACAAATTCTTTGGAAAATTATGTCGGAAACTTGGACTCACCTCATCATTGTCTTCTTTCGTATCTTTCTAGCTTTTATTTATGTAATTGAAATAATCATTGTATTAGTCAATGTTTAAATTCTTTGTAAATGTTATCTAATTATCAACAAAAGTCTGTTTTCTGTTAATGTTCATAGATCATCTCTGGAAAAATAACAGACATAAACAAATAAACATAAAAACATCATAGAAAATCAATTTTGGAATTTTTAGGGTATATGTCAACATAAAACATATGATGTATGTCAACATACAACGGCCAGTTTTCAATTTAAATTTTGAAATTTTAATAATTATCTTGTGTCTGTTCGTTTCAGACAACTTTCTATCGCTATATATACCTTTCCAAACACAAAAAAACGAGTATAAACACTGTTTGAAATCTTCCTTTACATCCTTAATTTCTAAATCAAAACAATGGCTATTGTTATTCATAACTTAACCAAAAACCTTGAACAAACGCTCGAATCCTTCAAAAATATTCCCTATTTCATTCTCTAAAATCAGAGGCACTTAGCATTGAGTCAAATGCAGATGATCAAGAAACAAGAGAGGCATTTTGACACAATTCGATAGATGCTTTCTTCTCTCATCAAAGATGAATCAACAAATAATCCTGAATCACCATAAACAAAGACAATGAAAATCGAAAGGCTATAAAGGCAGTTTCCATCTTTTGCGAAGACGGTTTGGTTGAAGTATCGCGGAATGTTTACTTAAATTAGGTTTGTTTGAATAATAAATACTTAATTTTGTTTAGATTTGATTTGGAAATTGATTTGACTAAAAATGGGTTTGATTTGGTTTGTTTGGACTGAACTGAATGATTGTAATGATTTGAATGGATAATTGACTGACAATGATAGTTTTTATGTCATTCTTATGTTTGAATCTTCTTTGCATGATCATCCAATCTTATGATTATTTCTACAGACGGGTCAATACTAGTGTCAGTATTTGAGTCGGTATTCATACCGGTATCCATGTCGGTATTTGAGTCAGTATTCATGTCAGTATCCATGCGGGTAATTGAGTTTGTCAGTATTACAATTAGGATTGGAAATATTACTTTTAGTTGACAACAAAGGGGAAAAAATATAAAATATGATAGATATGCATAGATTAAGGGGAAGTTTTAGATTTAAGCGGAGTTAAATTATATTTTATAAACAAGGTTGTCATCATAAAAAAAGAAATTTTTAGTATCATGGATAATGATTTTGATGACAACAAGCTAAGAAATAATATAAAATATAAATACTAATGTTTATTCAGATATGTATTGTATATAGCGCAAGATATTGATGATGAAGACCGTACAGTATCAAGCGTAAATTCGGGATGATGATGCTGACATAAAGATCCAAGAGTTAAAGAATGAGAACTCATGAGTATTGAAGAGTTCAAGATGTTCCAGATAAGTTTAAAGTCTTTGAATATACGTTAAAATTCTGATAGCACTTGATCTCTTTTCAAAATGATTTACATATTCAAAAATGAATTTCAATTAATCCTTGTTTTCAAAATGATAATTTTTAAATATCCTTTTCCGATTTCTAAAATTGTATATTGTTTTCATGTTCTTATAAGTTGACAAATTTCTTTATGTTTTGTTTTTAATGTTTCATATTAAATATTTCAAGAATTATTTTGAAAAGTTATATTAAGTTTTCTTGTGATTAGAATATGTATAAATTATGTTTAAATGATTTTACAAAGTTTCAAATTATTTTATAAAGCAATGTATTTTCAAAATGATTTAAATAAATTAATTTTCAAAATTTAAAGGGACATGTCGACATATTTTATAAATGTATGTCGACATATTTTATAAATGTATGTCGACATATTAGCCCTTTTTTTCAAAAATTAAATTTCTAAAAGAAGTATCTATTTGTTGCAACCTTTCGCGAATAGACATGACAGTTAAAACTATTATAAATATCAAAGTTTTTAAATGAATTTTTTAATCATCTTCCTCATTTTAAGTTCTCTTTATTCTCTCTCATTTTCTAACAAAATCTTAGTCATACTATGTTGAATTTTAACCAGTATCAAACCCGTTTATCTTCGATTTGAGTCGCCACTACTATCTCATAATCTCTTAAGATCGAAGTGTGATTCAAAGTTTTGGAAGCAATTGTAATCAAAGATCAAAAGGTTCGAGTCTGTAAAACTCTTCAGACCAAAAACCATTGTTTATACAGGTGTGATTATAGCCTATAAATCAATTGAATGTGATGTTAGTCCCAAAAATCCACCGGGTGCAGTTGAATCTGGAAATCAATTGGGTGAGCTTAGCAGCCTCTGAAATCTAATTGACTCTATCAAGAAGTCGAAATTTTGGATTGTGAGTCTCGTAGCCTTAAAACCGAGATTGTATTTGCAATTACTAGTGGAAAAGAAATCCGTATAGGATTAGTACGGGACAAGATGTAGGGTAACTTAAACTAATATAAAAATCCTCATATGTTCTTTCTTTTTACTTTACTGCGTTTAATTTTATCAGTATTATGATTCTATGACAGTTAATTACATTAATTTATGTTAAAAGTTTAAAAAAATGATAAAATCAAGATAACACTATTTACCTCCCCCTTTAATGTTAATATTAGCCTTAAGATCTATATCCGCACGTTCACATTTTTAATCTATCGTTGTTTGAGTAAGATTATTTTTACAAACCAAATTACCTGAAAAAATAGACAATTCAATAAACCATATATCAAAAAAGCATGACTGCTAAATGTAGTAAATATTTGCTCCATACAGTAATCACCAATTACACATTAGCCCTTGCTAATTTTAAATAACCTAGCAGCTCATTAATGAAGTAATAAATGTGAGCGACCCTGTTTCCCACTAAAGACTCTGATTACGATAATATTTCATCCAGGCGACACACATTTTCCTCTCCCGTCCCCACAAGCCACACTCACATTCCCACCAAATTATTTTACATAATTATTTAAATAAATATTATTTATGTAAAATATTATTGTTTTATGCAATTGTTTTGCATTATATTACATAATTATTTGAATAAATATTATTCATGTAAAATATTATTATTTTGTGCAATTATTTTACATATTTATTTAAATAATTATTATTTAAATAATTATTATTTGAATAAATATTATTCATGTGAAATATTATTGTTTTGTGCAATTATATTACATAATTATTTGAATAAATATTATTTATGTGAAATATTATTATTTTATACAATTATTTTACATAATTATTTAAGTAAATATCATTCATGTAAATTATTACTATTACAGCAATTATTTTGCATGTACATATTAGTTGTTACTAATAAAAGTGATGATATGAAATTAAAAAAATATAATTTTGAACCGATGAAAAAATGAGAGATATCATACTTAATTTATATATAAAGTGAAAGTAAATGGATAAATCATTAATTGTATCTAGATAGGAATGTGTACCTTTTTAATAGGTTAAGCACATGGTCAACGAGTGTACAGAAAACAAGGGAAGGATATAATAGTACATTACACTAGATTTTAATTACTGCATGGAGCAAATGTTTACTGCATTTAGCACCTCCCTCAAAAAAGCTAAAAATAATAATGACATTATAACCCATAGTGTACCATTTTTAAGAATAAAAAGCATGGCACGGAAGTGAAATAGCCCATGGTAATAACATCAGCTATTTACAATGCACACGATCAAATATCATGAATGCTTACATCTAAATTCATTAGAACCAAGTAGATGGATTGTCATATATAGCTTACGTGAATAGTATTGTTTATATACGTGTCTTCATCAACTACTTATGTTATAGTCGTTACATTATTTTGTTGTTGGAATAATAAGTGTGGATGATATAAAATTATATATGTATACACACACACACCAAAAAAAAACTCGTCCACCCTCAGTGTTGGGGTTGTTTCTATGGACTTATGCGACAAATCAAATTGCAATTGATGGTAGTTCATGCACCCTAAAATGGCCAATTTATGCTATGCCAAGGTAACATAAGAGCATTGCTACTCCCATCACGAAATACACTAAAATTTACCAAGCTGGCTTGAAGTTACACAATTTATCACCCACGTATTTCAATGATCGGCGAGTGTTTGGTATTTTAAAATTTTCTGTTAATTAGCCATCGTCACACAGACTTAATTAACCAATTTGCTACCTACGTATTTATCATGCAAACGGTAATATAATTTGGATCATTCTGTTTTTTAATCAGCATTCTTTTTCCAATTGGCTGGGTAATTTTCAGTTTCATGTGGGAAAAAAGCTTACTATTATTTTGGGTAATTTAAGTGCATGTTTAGGGAAAATAACAATGCTTTAATATAGTACCTCGGCTAGAATCTCAGCCGACGTGACTCCAGTCTCTTCTTTCAATTCTCTGATTGCAGCGTTTCTAGGATCTTCTCCTTCATCAACACCACCCTGTTTATTAATCAGAACTTTAAAATCCCTAGAAAAATTATAAATTGGAAATTTAAAACTAAGCCGTTAATTTTTAAACTAAGACGTTTAATTTGTTAGATTTAATAAAACAAAATAACCTGGGGCATTTGCCATGCGCCTGGTATATCAATTCTTGATGCCGAGAATATCTACAATATATGCACAAGAAAGTAATAACATACCAAGATTCATCGATCAAACCGTAATTTCGGAACCTAAAAGGGAAAGGGGAAAATGAAAACCTTCTTAGACGAAGGATTGATGAGACAAATTCCGACGTTCTTTCTGTAGCCTTCTGGTGGCGATGCCATTGAACAAGCACGGGTACAAAAATACGGGCGACTGAGTGACAGATTTGTAAGTTGAAACGAAGGACGCGAAAAGCGGCACGGAATTGTTACTGATCGACACTGAAAACGCATCGTATCATTGGGGAAGGGACATCAGCTTAGTGATGGTGGAATCTTTGTATGCAAAATTACATTTATGTCCTTATAACGTGCGAAATTAACCTTAGGGTTTAGCATGAGGCATAAGGACACAATAAATTTTAACTAGAAAGCCTAGTCCAAAATCAAGATAATCGTTTGTCTCTTGCTTCCTTTCATCCGGTCACTCTTTCATCCCTCTCTTCACCAAAATCATTTCTCGACTTTACCAAAATAATCAAAATCATCAAATCAACAGCAATGACATACCGGAAATCTCACCGCAAGAGCAAATTGTATTTGAAATTCAACTGCAATCAACAAGCTGATGAATGTGACGTTAAATCTCAAAACGATACTACAGTCTGAGACTCTGAGTTGATACCTATATGCACTTAGAATGTTTTTTTTTGGAAAACTGATACCATATACCTGGACATAGTAGAATGATACTTTGAATAAAAACCGATATCATATACCTAAACAAATTATAATGTTTTATTATTTTATTGAAATCGATACCACATCACATACACAACTGATACCATATACCTGAACATATTAGAATGTTTTATTATTTTATTGAAACTGATAGCACTTCATATATAAAACTGATACCATATACAAGAACATATTAGATTAGTTTATTATTATTTTAAAATTAATACCACATTATATGCAAAATTGATACCTACTAGAATATGCCTACTTGTATGTAAAAAACTACATTATACAAAAAGATGATGTTGATAATTTTCTTGTATGTTTATAGGCATAAATTATTTTAACTTAAATGATACCTAGTAGTGTGCAAAGCGTTATGTATCTCTATACATAGTAATATTTAAAAAAAACTAATACTTGTATGCACTCAAAATTGATATCATATTGCTGCATGCAAAAAAATAAAATACTACACAAAAATGATACTGATTTTTATTTTACACGTTGGGATTATGACTTTGTGGATCCTACTCCACGAGAAAAAAGTAATATCAACAATAGATCAAAAGAAGGATATCTCAACAGCAGAAGACCCAAAATCTGAGATAGCAAATAGATGGCTTCAAGCAGTGTACAAAAATTAGAATTATTCAAGAGCATGCCATTCTATGGATTTTTTCAGCATCCTCTATGAAGGAAAATTTGCTATGAAAGAATGTAAGAAGCATTAACAAATTTTGGATGTTCTGTATAGTTGTTATTCACCCAATCAAGAGGTTTTCATCTTTGGTAAAGAGCAACTGAAATAACGACAAATGATATTAGCTTATTGTTTGTTATGCCTGTAACAACCCATACTTTAACGATTGAATATTTAAATATCGATTGTTAATTAATCGAGTGACGGTTAGCAAATTGTGATTTTTCATAAATGATTAAATCGAGATTTGAGACTAATTTCGTTGAGTTCATATTATTCGTTACGTGAATAAAAAGTACAAGGATCGCTATATTTCAAGTTCAGACTAGTTGGTGGTTATATCGATCTCAAAATTCGCGTAAAATCATCATTTCGGGCAATAGTCTTAGATTTTGACAAGACTTGTACCATCGAAGCCGTATCATTGTAGTGATGCACACTGTCAAATTTCGTGGCGAACAGACTTATCGTTTGACGGTGCGTAAATAAAATACGCAACCGTCTGATTTGAAATTTGAAAGGAAACTAATAAAATAAACAACGAACATTATCCACTATCTTAACAAGTGATTGGCTAGGCCACTGTTCATTTCCTAAAGCTCCATATTCATCTTTGTTTCATGACTGCATTTTAATCCCTCTTAAAAAATAGAGATCGCCACATCCACTCACTTAAAAATCTCGATGTTAGGCTTGTTGGAATCGCGTCGATAAGATCTACTTCCTTACATCAATTTTGTGGGGGTGCGGTTACGGTTGAGTTCAGGGATTCAAATCCAAAATTATTTTTTGATACATGAATGATATATTTTATCAATATAGATATATCATACAATGAGTTTGAATAGTTTTATTTTGACTTATTTGATCGATCAATGAATATTAGTTTATTTATTTTACATTGAAATTTTAAGTTTTAGATCACTTAATCAATTTAAACATATGAACCTGAATGTAAAATAATATCATAATACCTATGAGAATTTTATAAATGATTACAGGAATTATATACTCAAATGGGATATGTTAATGGAAAAATTAATAGAATTTTATAATAATTATAGTATTAATAAATCATAGAGATTTGAAAATAAAATATTTGGAGAAAACTAAGGAGATAACTGAAAATTTATAGAATCAATGAGAAAGCATTAAATTCTTCTGTTTTACTATTATTTAATTGAGTGTATTGTTAAGGGCACCATGATTTCTTGTTCCTAATAGTATCTATTATATTATTTAAAAGCACAATCTTTCTTTGGAGACCTTTCAATTCCAGTTTATTGAAAAATTCACAAGCCTCCACGTGTACAGCTTTTCAATCCTAGTCTTACATTAGCATACCCATACAAAACTCTTCGATGACCGCTTGGACCTTTTAAAAGGAATTCTCAAAACCCTGGTACAAAAATACCTTCCGTCGCCCTCTATGCATGTTCCTTTTTCGCTATTTTCTGGAAAATTTGCTCTTCCTCGGTTCACGTCGACCTGATCCGATTGTTTTCGTATTAAGTTTCCCCTTGTGTCTTTCCTTCAGGTGAAGTTTTTATTTCAGTCTTTGAATTCATCAAATTCTCAATGTTAGATTACTTGTACTATTTTCCAGTCGGTGTTTATTCCACAGAGCTTTCCTTACTATTCATTCAGGACATACTCTTTCTAATACCAAACTTTTTAAGGGGCTACCAAATAACAATTTTTGATCTTTTTTTTTTTTTTTTTTGCAAGGTCAACCACCGTTACCCAGTGCTCTTTTCAATGGTGGTCAACCATGAGCGACTGTTGTTCAGTGATTGATCGCCATGGAAAACGGCGTCGATCGATGGTTGTTCGCCATGCAAAACGATTATACACGATGGTTAACTGCCATGTAGAATGCACTTGGTATTAAGAAATACATTAAATTTATTATGTTTATTGTGGTATTAGGAAGAGGAAACTCGAGTGCACTTAGCAACAAACGTTGTAGTCAAAAGAAAAAAAATCCTTCATTTCTCTTTGAATTCGACATGAATTGGAAAGTTTTATTTAATGCTAAATCATTTTTCATTCCCCCTCGATCTGTATTGAAAAAACTTTCTGTAATATCATTCCTTAAAATTCATCATTTCTCCTCGACCATTATTACATACCACGGACAACTAATGTGTAACTTTCTGCTTTGTTCGGAATTCAGGTCTACCTATTTGATTCCGACTGATGCGTAACTTTCTGACTTGTATGTAATTTTCTGATTGATTTTCTAGCATACCATTCAATCTATATTTTGCCAACTCATGCATAACTTCTGATTGGATCGGAAGTGATGCTAAGGAAAAGGCGGTGACTGAGGCTATCAAGGTTAATTGCCACTTTATTGAAAAGGTAAGGTTGATTACTTGAACAAGATTGAAACTTTGAGTTGTACTTGAATTGATGAAGAAACTGGCGACGTTGGAAAAAGTCGCTGATTGCTTTTTTTTTTTGAAATATCAACTTAAAAGGGATTCTATAGTTACTTTAACAAATTGTCCTTTTAAAACTGAAGCAAGTTTAAAAAATACATGCAGATTTTTATAGACCTAGTGCAGATTTGGAACGGAAAATTTCACTTTTGTTTATAAAAAGACAAAATTTTCTTTTACAATTAGTACAAACCCTTTCTATAACTCTTTGCAAATTAGAATGTATATTACTGCACTTATATCCTAGGATTTACAAACTGCATGAATGTTCGGTAGTAATTGTATTGTTTTTGAAAAAAAAATGTCAATATTTAGGTATTATCTCAAGGCAAAACAAAAGTATGCCTTCCAAACAAGTTTCACTTTTGACAAAGTACTTCACAAGAACCACACCATCAAAGCCTTCAGTCAAGATAACTCAATTATGGTCACATTCTGATAGCACTTCTACATGCATGATGTATAGTTAAAGTGCTTAGCGGTTCTACAGTGGTAGAGCTGTAAAAAGCTATAGCGGGGATATAGCGGAAGTGCAAAAATGTTAACTAGATGTAAAATTATATAATTAAAATTAATTAATTAGCATTTTCGCATCATCTGTGTAGAAAAAACAGATATTAATTAATATTATATAACAAAATCAAAGAATGTCATGGTTATGCACACTAGATTCGAGGAATACTATATATTTCTATCTTATATAACACACTTATGACTTAAAATTAACTATTTACATTAACTTTTTTGATTTATTTTAAAAGAGAACTGATCAAATCAACCTTTTTATATTAATATTGCCAAAGTGGGCGTTAAATAACACTGATTTAGCGGGTGCATCGGAAAATAGTGGGGCTTAAATCGGAACTACTATTCATTAGTGCTAAATTGAATTAGCGTAGCGGGCGGAGAGCGCTACGGACTATAGTGGGGATTTTGCTGGGCTTTAACTGCATAGCATGCATGTCACATTTGAGTTATCAATATTGAGGCCTACAGTGTCTGTAAGTATTTTAATTGAGTTTTGTTAGTACTCTAAGTTATTCCAGTTATAGTTTATCTTTTTCGGTTGATTTTGGTTTTTGGCACCCGTGCTATGTTGAATTGCTTCTTGCGTTAAGTCGATTTTGAAATTGAGAAGTGTAACATATTTATCAGTGCGACTTTATACAACTTTAATCTGGAATATATGTTTATGAATTATGTTCTAGAATTTATAAAAATAATATGATTCAAATGTTTTCAGTTCTACTTGTTGTTGGTTTGGTGTTTGATCTAGTTTAAAACAACTGCTATTTTCATTATTTTATCAACATAACAAATGTGGCAAATTGATACTTGCTAATGTTCGAAACAAAACTCATATTACCATGGTATTCACTTGTTTGACGTGTGAGAAACAAAACCCAACAGAATTCACTTGGTTTCAAATAGTTCATTTTCTCCATTGCATGGAGTCATTCATGTTTATTAATTGACATTCAATGGTTTTGGGATTGATTCAGTCATTAGATTAATAATTACATACGTTGGGCACTTGTGGATCTTATTGACTGTTGAGCTTGTTTGATTGCCAGGATAATGGTGAAATGCTAATGAAGGCCTGACCAAGGAGCTTGCAGAAATAAAGCTTCCAACTACTTGAGAAACCATATTTGCTGAATAAAGTCGATCCAGGGAGTTTGTATATTGACTTTCATATCTTGTCGACTGGAATATCCACAACCATGAGAGTAAAAATATTTTTCCCCCTTTATTTGATGTGAAATGGAGTTATTATTCTAAGTGAAATGGAGTTATTGTCCCAAGTGAAAAGGTTGTGATAGTGTGAGCATTGTGGGATCATTATTTAAATACAATATATAAAATGAACATGATATTCTATATAAAATTGTTTCAATCAATTAATCTTATGTATTTCAGTTTTTCAAATTTTAATTCTATAATAGTACCAATGATAAAGCTTATTTTATTTTTTAAAGCTGTATATATTTAGAAACAGTTAAAAAGAGTTGTAAAAAGGGTTTGACGTATGCTTACCAAATTGCAAGAATTTTCTTTAGTTGTAAAAGAGAATTACAACTTTTAAATAAAATTGTAATCTATTAGTAATAAATTATTTTGCAACATACATTAAGAGTTTTAAGAAGGGTATTTGGGTGTATGCAAACAAATTACAACAGTTTTAAAATGTTGTAATAAAATATCTCAGTGTTTTACTATAATGATTTTGCAAGGTTGTAATGAATAAGACCCTATTAAAACTACGTTTGGGAAAACGTTGTAAAATACCTACGACGACTATTTTTTTGAGTTGTTATTTTTTTTTATTGTACTGCAATATGTTAACTTTTTAATTTTCTATAAATTTGCATAGAATAAAAATAATTGAAACATCAACGATAAAATACCAAACAATGGAGACAGAAAAGCTCGCCCCTACCTCCCAAACCATTCGCCGATAGATTGGCTTGCCGCGCCCGATACTTAGTGGGTCTTCCAACCAGAGTAGTGTATCGTTGTATATACACGACATTTAGGAGCAAGCCAGGCAAAAGTATGGGTTTTTCCTTCCTAATCATAGTTTTTACTTTAAATCAAAAACTATATTAGTTTTTTTACTTAGATTAACAACATGGGTTTTCTTTGTTTTCTCTTAAAAATGTAATATTTAATCTTTATTTGTAATGTGGATGTTGTATGTGATGACACCCTATTAAAATCAAACTTTTTTGCTATCTACCATTAAAAAAAGGAAAATAAATAAAAACTTCAAGAGAGTTTTTAACATCTTCATAATACGTGGTGTTTGAATTCATGCAAAAAAATATAAAGCTTATTATTGCATTCAAAGAAGATACAAAGCATAAATTGTAATCTTACAAACGTCCAATGTAACACACACACACACACACAGATATATATATATATATATATATATATATATATATATATATATAGAAGTATAAAACATAAACTGGTTTTGATCCCAATAAGAAAGCGGTCTACATATACAATGTATCCATTCATCTTGTATAAGGAAAATATATTATGGCTTATTACTTTACTTCCAATACCCTGCTTCAAAACAACCTAGGGTTTTTCTCCTTCATCCCTTTTTTCGCCGCCACTAAAAAATCTTTAATCCTTCCTCAATCAACCGAAATTCTTACTGGATAATGCTTTAGAAAGAATGTCGACCCTCTTATAATATACTAGCACGTGATTGACAATCAAATTCCGTCTACCAATCCTCTCTTTGAAAAAATGTAGATCTATATCAATATGTTTTGCTCGAGAATGTTGGACTGAGTTTACTGAGAGGGAAATTGTACTCAAGTTGTCGCACCACAGAGTTGGCTGCCTAGAAAGGTCGAACCCTAATTCATGAATTAGGGCTTCGAACTAGATAATTTGAACCGTGGTGCATGCAATAGCCCTATATTACACTTCAATGCTTAATTTGAAGATAGTGGATTGCTTTTTAGTAACCCAGAAAATCAGTTTTGGTCCCATGTAGTTGCAATAACCAAATGTGGACCTTCGATCATGAGGGTCATTTGCCCAATCGACGTCACTGCATGCTTGTAAGTTAATATCATTGCTTGATTTTATCGATAGATTGTAATTTAAGTACCTTGTAGATATTATAGTATTCTTTTAACTGCCTTCCAGTGGTCACTTAGTGGATTTTGCATGTGTTGGCTAACTTTGTTGACACTAAAACATGTTTCTGGTCTTGTTATTGTCACATATTGTAGTGCACCAACTATGCTACTATATTATTTTATATTATCAATAACATTCTCTCTGCGTTTTGATAATTGTAGATTGCTAGTCATCGGTGTTGGTAATGGCTTGGTTTTGTCCATGTTGGATCTGACAAGAATCTCTGGTATGTAGTTCTTTTGTGATAAAAATATTTCAATTTCTGATTTTCTTTCAACATGTATTCATAGGAAGTAGCTTAGTTCACCCATGTCTTTAATGGAAAATGTTTGCCAAGAGAAGTATAACTTTATTGATTTATTCAATATTGCTTTCTGTGATGAGTATGTCATCAAAATATACCAGTATACATGTCATAACTTGCTTGTTGGCTTTGATGTACAATGAGTTTCAGACTTAGTTATTTTAAACCCCATGTTTGTAAGGGTAACTTTAATCTTTTCATACCATGCTCTAGATTCTTATTTCAAACCATATATGTGTTAGGGATTGTGGAATGGATCGTTAAGGCAAAACTAACACTAGAGGGTGGGTGAATAGTGTTTTTGAGAAAATAAATAAAATCTAAAACTTATATGATCCACTATATGAATCACACACTACAGAAACAATCACAAAAACAGAATCAAACACAAACACAAAGATAAACAAAAATAAAAAGCAGAAAAGGAAAGAACACACCGGATTTTATACTGGTTTGGAATTGCTCCTACGTCCAGTCCCATGCAACACTGGATTGTGCAGAGTT